>PRKT01000009.1:3880045-3920045 GCA_003671525.1 Saccostrea glomerata | reverse complement strand
TCCCTCCCCCCCCCCCCTCCCCGCCTTAACTTAACTTTCAGTTCTGATCTGATATGTGCTTTTTTCTAGCCAATTGCTCAGGTGAGCGATGTGGCCCCTGGGCCTCTTGTTGTAATTGGTTAGGACGTCAACAAATGCCAAAAAGTAATGAGTTGTATCATTTAATCATATAATAAAACAATTATTGTTTTTTTTTCAATCAAGACGATGATTTAGCCACCTTCAAAGTACAATATTCACCTTGCCCTCCAGGCTCGGTGAATATTGTACTCCTCAGGTGGCTAAATCATTGTATTGACCTCAGAAAACAGCAAAAATTGTATAATATTACTTAAAAGCTAGATTAAATGGTTCTAAATTCATCTTCTGATAAAATTTGTAAGTGGTATTTCTATTACAGAACATATTTGGAGCTTTGACCATCACAGCCTGTAGTTCTGGGTACAGCATTGGCAGTTGTAACTGGACAATCAAGTCTCCGTACCAAAAGGTAAATCATGTCTCTACATCAAAAGGTAAATTGTAGCATTTCATATTGTAAATGAACAACTCTGTATAACCATCTGTTACCAAAACCTTACTCATCAGAACATAAATAAACTATGGATTGCCAAACAAAAGGAAATCCTAAAGCATTGAGAGTGAATTCACTACACACAGGCAAACTTCAGTATCTCAAACAGTATCTCAAATTCGATGGATTTGTCATACTTATTTGGGAGTCGTAGCAGCTTATTTTTGGATGTATTTTACCCTTTATATTTGGAATCTTTTGATTGCTCAGATTTTTCACTGTCCCATTGCATTTGAGATAACTGTGTTTGACTGTTTTTAACAGAAAGTGGCTTGTCAGCATTGTCAAGTGTTCACAAAAAGCTAGCATTACATGTATAAGCAATCAAATTTGTAAAAACATATGCAGTATATGTGCATGTACATTTCAAAAATCTTTTTATCTTTGTAGATCTGTTACATTTCTGGAACATCAACTTTGACCACGCACCCTAAAGTAAGTATAATCCATGCTATCGTGATGGGAATTTTAAGTTACTGTAAATGTACATGTATTTAATTTGGTGTGTACGATTTTTGGCGTAAATTGATTTTTAAACAAGTTGGCATAGATTTTAATAAGAGCTTTCTGAATGTGCTTTATATGAATATAATATGAAAACAAAACATTTGGCGATGTACTAATTTTGCACAGGTTACAGCATGTATCAATAACTATGACGTTGTTTAGTTAAGAGAACACTACAGTCTTTTGCTTCTCTCCTTTCCAGCCCATGGACACAGACCCATTAAGACAGAGTGACCTAATTATTCTGAGTTCTATGA
The DNA here is from genome assembly GCA_003671525.1 of Saccostrea glomerata. Classification (NCBI taxonomy): domain Eukaryota; kingdom Metazoa; phylum Mollusca; class Bivalvia; order Ostreida; family Ostreidae; genus Saccostrea; species Saccostrea glomerata. Next base: position 3,918,707 of record PRKT01000009.1, on the reverse strand, counting down.
CAAAAACTCCAGGTTATAACCCCGATCAGATGATTGGTGAATTCTGTGTCAACACAGGTAAATAAAAATCAAAACTAGACATCAGAGTCAAGATTTCAAAATAAGATTTGGAATTTGCAGTCAGCTTTTTTTATTTCAGTGGTGACAATAAAGAATGGGGGTAATGTCCTCGTACCTTGTTACCCATCAGGAATGACCTTTGACCTTTTTGAATGTTTAAGTGGCCATCTTGATAGCTGTGGATTAACCACAATTCCTCTGTACTTCCTGTCTCCTGTGTCAGACAGTTCATTAGCATACTCCAATATCTACGCAGAATGGTATATCAGTTTTCTTATTTATCATATAATAAAAGTTTACAAATATCTAAAAGATAAAATTTTTAGAAGCGTACAGTATAGATAAAGTGGGTTTTTGTATGAACAAATAAGTCTGTGCGTTACATGGAATTTTTGCTTTACACATTTTTTTTTAATTTAGCTTGCAAAATAATTGAGAAAGAAATCTTTTTGCTGGACATGTTTAACATGACACACAATGGTCATGTATCATTTGTATGTGAAGATGCATTTTTATAGGGTTGACAAAGGATCTAGTAGAAATGTTCCTGTTAATGATATTCTAGTTGCACATGTAATATTGTTGAACTTTTCACATTGATGATGATCTTCACCAGGTTATCAACATCCAAACAAAACAAAGTCTATCTTCCAGAGCCCCCATTTCCTCATGCAGAGGTAAGGGATTTCATGAAATTTATTTTATTTTTTATAACTATAAAACTGAAGTTTGTTAGATGTATGTAGTTTGATACAGACAAACAGATACATGTATGTACCTGTATTTAAAATACTAGTATACATGTATGTCTGAAAAGTTTTGTATTTTGAATTGCATGTGAATCACACAATATTCTTTACTTTCAGCTTGTATCAATAGGAAGACTAAGACATTTCACAAATATACACGGTATGTTTAAGAAATGAATTTAATTTTTGAAGATTCATGAGGTTATGAACTACGACGCTTCACGCTGGCATATTTCATGAAGCGTGTTAGCGCTTCATGAAAAACATGCCGGCGTGAAGCGTTGTAGTTCATAACCCTTATGAATCTTCAAAAATTAAATTCATTTCTTATATTTACATTATTTTTTTGATGACTTGCCATAAATTTACGCCATTCAACTGTCATTTTTAAAGCAAAACAGTGTGCACTATATTTTTTGATCAGTGGAGATATTCATGCTTATTAGTGGTACAAACGTAAGGCAGTTCATGAGAAAATGAACTGCATTTTGTTTTGTAAAGAATCATAGGGGAAACTAGAGCAAAGCTCGTTGCAAAGCAACGAGTAGGTCTTCCGTCCAGTTTTGACCGGAAGTGACGTCAAGAAAAGAAAGCAATGAGCTAAGTCGTCTCCAGTCACTTTATACTTTCAATTTTGCATCAAAACCTAAAAAAAAAGCTATTTTTGGCTACTTCCGGTTTGACCGGAAGTGATGTTGACGGACGGAAAATTAAGTTTTATGCTTCCAGTAACATGTTACCCAAAAACTTGTCAAGAACGGCAAAAATATGCATTTTTGACGACTTCCGGTTTGACCGGAAGTGACGTCGCCGGACGCATTTTGATGATTTCAAAAGATTAAAGGCCGAGATTTTTAACCGTACGGTTTTCTCAGGTAAGGGGAGGGACTAAATTTTACATGCGTGGCACCCCGAGGCATTGACAGTCGTGCAGACCGTGGGAAGCGCTAATCACTGTACACAAACAGTATACACAGGAAGTCCTTGGGTATTACCTGTACAGCTTGATGGCAAACTGTTCATCATAAAATTAGTAGAATTTGACTTCGTAAATGAGAAATACCAATAGTAAATAATTAAAGATAATTGTAAAATTTCGTAATTTCCGATTCATATCTAATATCAAACAAATCTACGGTATGTTGTACGTCACATGTACAGCAGCAACGACCTGAGTTCGTTGTAAAAAAAAAATTATAATGAAATACAGGTATAATTTCAAAAGTAAAATACTCATCCTTGTCTGTCCCTTTCAAAATCTTAAAAACTATTTATAATTATCGTAAATATAGTAACAATTAGAGTTTCGATCACAGTCAAATAGTAACAGTCTTGTCGTTTGAATAAAAAGTCGCGTGGTCCTATTTTTAGCAAAATGTACATTCTCTTTCCTATTGTGAAAAACTCGCGATAACGATGGTTTTGTAAAGTTAAAATTACAAAAAAGTGTTTGTGTATTTTAATTTAATTCAGATAATAATTAAACAACTTAAAATAAATATGAAATTATTGCTAACTTATGTATTTCTTTCAAAACTATTTTTAACACTTGTGACCCTGAACGGAGGTAACAATGCAACCCACGAAACAAGAAATGCTCGGTTATAAAAAGCGAAAGAAAAGAAAGAAACTCTTAATACTTTATACTTGTCCGGGCGAAGTTGTTACTTATCAGATATTTTGTTTTTATCCTAAGTTATACATTACATGCAAAAAGTGATACAAGCTTATTTCTCCTTTATTTACGTCGTAATTTTTCGCCGCGTCTCAAAACAAGAGTCATTCTTACTTTTTACGAGTGAAAACAAGATTTCATTCACCTATCCAATTTTCATCTGTAAAAATATACACAATCTTGTTTCATTTTATTAAAATACAATGAAATAAAAATTCATTTTTAATGACATGTTTGCAATGCAGATAATTAATTCATTACAATCAAGCTGAATTCTTTGCATCATATGGCTTCCTTATGCGATGTTAATTTAGCGGTAAACATTAGAAGACCGAAAGTTAATTTGATGGTGACCACGCGTGTCCAACAAGGTGAAAGAGATATACACAGAGACTAGTAGCTAACTGTCAATCAATTTCATGTACCCAATGACGGACCTTAATTTATTTGATTGACAGGGGGATACAGATCAGGAAAATCTGAAGGCGGTGCTTATTATCTCGGGCTTTAAGCTTGACATTTTGGACAACTTTGCTTCTTGGACGTATTACAAATTCCCAATACTTTTTGAGATATCTGGAAAAAACTTTTGGCCCCTCTAGATCCCCTAATTTAGGGGTCAGCCCTTTTTTCGAGATATCATTTGAAAGATCTGTTAATTCTGCACAAATTTTGTTCTATATAATTTAACAAAATATTTTTAGTTTAGAAAATAAAAAGCAAAACATGAGTAAATTTTCGCTCTTTTCGGCGTTCTAATTTTTTACCCCTATATAGCGCCATTTTGAATAGAGAAATCGAAAAACAAAAACCGATGTGCACAACTTCAATCCTTCTACTATCTAAAATCGGTAGAATTTCTGCTCCAGCTTTAGCCGTCTCTGAGCCTTTGTCTGGAAACGAAAGCCTATAAATTTTCGTTTAAAGGGAAATAACTCAAAACCGGAAGTGACTTTTTGAAATTTAAGACAACATTCTGATAGAGTTTAGTAACATCTAGTAACTCTGAAAATTTGAGCGAAATCAATTGAGTAATGAGTGAGATATGAGGCTTCAAAGTTCGCGTCTAGGAAGTAGAAGAAAAAAAAAAAGAATAATAATCTTTACCAACAGAATCAGTAGAAGGGCTTCCGTTGGAAACAGAAGACCTTAATTATTGGTAATGTATATATTACCAAATGAAGAAAGAACATTGATTGTTTATTCATGTACAGTGTACGTGCATGTAGAGATGTTTACTGAATCAAAATAAAATAGATTACCAGGGGTATGTGTATTTCTCAATAAAATCTCATATCATATTCTTGATTAATGTTAAACAATATGTTACTCAAAGAATAATAAAGAGCACTACAGAAACTGTAGAACATGAAGTATAAATAAAAAGTAATCTTTCTTTATGTATTTGATTTTAAAATGATGAAAATCCTGCAAGTAAAATGTGATTTGACATAGCTTGTATATGTCTTCCACAAATGAACAGTATCTTAAAAATGTTTACTGAACTGATCTTTTTAACTCTTTGTATAAGAGTTGTTTGTGTGTGTTTATCAGATGGACTACAGAATGATTTTAAGTCTCCATGCATTGTTTTTGCTGGCCATCCATCACTGAGGATGGGGGATGTTGTACACTTTATGGAACTTTGGGGAAAATCCTCCAGCAACACTATACTTTTCACTGGTATTTTGTTTAAATCTTGTTAAACACCAAAAATAAAAAACCTTTGATTTGATCACCTCATTAAACCTTGTATTGACACAATATTATCACATCTTGAATTTCTCATAACAAATACTGTCAAAAAATCTTTATTGCATTGTGAAAAATTTTCCCGACAAACTTTATTAAATTTACTACCAGTAATATATCTTTATACTGTTATCAAAACATTATTCAAGTACTCCTCACAGATCAGAAAATCTGCTATGGAGTTATTTCAATTTACATTTACTCTTTTAAAGATCAGCTTTGGCTGGATATATTTATTTTAAATATTTTTGTTGTAGAGAATATTATCTGTATTTTTTGTAAAAGTGCCTTAAACTCAGAAGTTTGTTACTATTCTTAGGAAGCTGTTGATTTTCTATTGCAGAGCCTGATTTCCCTTACATAGAAGCTTTAGCTCCCTTCCAGCCACTTCAGATGAAGGTAACGTATGCCATACATTAGATGTCTGTCTGTATATGCAGATAATTTTTTTTAGGTTTCTAAAGTTTGTTTCTACTCAGACTCACTTTGGGAAATCCATATCTTATTGCACTAAAATAAAAGTGCTGTGATCAGTGCATTTTTTTAATGTTGTTTTTTGCCTTTGTAGGTTTGTTACTGTCCGATTGACACAAGCCTAAATTTTTCGCAAGCGAATAAGTTGATGAGAGATCTGAAGCCGGGACATCTTGTGGTGTCCGAGGCCTATGTACATCCGCCGGCTAACATGACCCACAAAACAGACCTCGTCATTGATTATGTAAGCATATAGATGTAGGTCATACTGTATCTTATATATGAATTACATACAGGGCATTTATATTCATAAAACTAAATTCTTAATATTTAAATCATTCTTTTTTCCAAAGTTGTTCAATGTTTAATCTTTCAATTCATCTTTCTGTCAGTGATTCTTGAACTAAGCATAAAAAACTTCCAGCCTTCCTTATTTTTCTGTGTTTAGATAATGTCTTGAACTAATTTTTTAAGTGTTCTAGTTTAATAATTTTAATTTCACAGTAGACCCAATTTTGGCTCTTAGACTGGTCTTTGAGAATTGTCAATATTCAGGCTCAGTGAAATATATGAGCTGTGATTGTAGACTTTTTATGAATTACTGTTTAATAATAAGTATCATCAATTGACCTTCAGAATTTATGAAAAATTCACCTATTACATGTAGGTACATTTGTATTTTGCATCATGTCTGTAGATGTACAGTTAATTTATGATTGTTTAATGATCAGCCATAGAATGAGTAAGCATTTCTTTTATTTTTTGGTTGATTTTCTTTGAGTAGAGGCATAACCCAGAGATTTTGATATGTTTTTATTTGGCTATGGTAGGACAATGGTGTTTAAACATACAGGTTTTTTCTCTCTAGGACCCACAACCACTTACTTATAAAAGAGGAGAGATTTTAACACTACCCATAAAAAGACAGTTTGAAACTGTAGAAATCACTCCTCAGCTGGCGAAGAATATCGGTCCTGTGGAAGTGAAACCAGGCTGTATGGTATCCATGGTTACCGCTGCCCTAAATATCAAGGACAACAAATACACACTGGAGGTACATGTACTTGCTCTCATATTTATGTTCAAAATCTTGTATGTATTGCTGTTTAGCAAATTATCACAACTTCTGATGAGTCAAACTAATGATTTATTTCTGAATTTCACTAAAGATGTTGCCAGAAGGACATTTGTCTGGAAAGAAGCGACGAGCAGATGGCAGTTTGATTCGACAGAAGTCATATATCTGGGGCAGTCTGAATGTTCAGACTTTTGTTGATGCACTTACACGGGTAATCCAAGGACAATTTATCAGTTTTGAAATTCCATGAAATTTAATCCGACAATGCCTGAGCCAAAAGTTTAAAGTTAGCATTTCTGATCAGCAAGTGTCTGCCAGCAGTGTCATTTGTACATGCTGTTTTCTGTCTCGAAATATTTACAATTTTTTTTCTCCAGCAACATTATGAAGCCAATTTCAACAAAACTTGGCACAAATATCTCTCTGTTAATATACTGACACGCAAAAGAAACGCAACATCCTACTTTAGGGGGGAAATAATGATCGCCCAAATGGGATATAATAGGCCGTTTGGGATATAATATCCCAAATGGTCTATACATTTACAGAGCAAAAAATTGAAATTTTTTTTATTAAACATCATAAATCCACATCAGGACTCTTAAAAAGGAATAACTTTTGATTGACAAGTATATTCCTGTATGCCCATTGTTATGGAGATTGATCCCTTGGAAGTTCCTTAACTTCTTGGTGATCAATCTTTCAAACAGTAGGGTTGCAGAAAAACGATCCACATCAGGACTCTTAAAAAGGAATAACTTTTGATTGACAAGTTTTCCTGTATGCCTGCCGCCATTGTTATGGAGATTGATCCCTTGGAAGTTCCTTAACTTCTTGGTGATCAATCTTTCAAACAGTAGGGTTGCAGAAAAACTTGCTTACCAAAAGTTATTCCTTTTTAAGTGTTTTCGCGCTGGTTATAGATTTGTATTGTATGTAGGTTTCTGAATTTGATCACAGTTTTCTTCACCATGTTCACCTTTTACAATATCTTCCCAAAAAAAAAAAAAATGATAGGCCAATCCTGTTTTAGAATGCACCCTGTCAGGGTAATAAATTGATAAGATTTTTAGAAATCTATGCAGAGCTAATTTTTTTTCTCCTCCCTGCTCTTTTTTTGATAAATGGTAAATTATTACTCATGAGAAGGTTTTTGATAATTTGCTCATCATGCTCATGGGAGGTTGATTTTCCACCCCTCCTTCCTGAGTTCTGCTGGCTAAGAGCAATCTGCTTTAGATATTCACTTTACAGTCAAGTGTTTTATTTTCTTAATATATGTGCAATAATATAAAAAAAAAAAAAACATCTGTTGTCCTTTTTGTTGCAAGTTTTATGACACAGTTAGTCTCGTTTTCCCCAGACTCTCGCTCTCGAGACTTTGCCCGAGCGAGAGTCTGGTCTGAATCCTATTTTATTTTTGTAATCAGTAGAGGTCGCTAAACCGCTAACAAGATGGCGGTTCCCATGAAAATACATGAGAGAATTTACTTTTTAAACAAAGATATGTGCGTTTTTTGTTCCTTGTAAAGCAGACAGAGGTGTTTTATTATAAAACCAGATAAAAGTAAAGGCACAGCCTCTGACTTTTTTTTAAAGAATACAGATCTTAGCATCGAAGAGAATGTATCAGCCAATGAAAAGCCAAACCAACAAAGTGACCACTTCCTATATTACTGGCAAATAGAGATAGGCCAACCTGCAGAGGAAATACCAGGTTTGTTAAAAACATTATATGCAACATGGGTATATCGTGGACATTTGTTCTGTTTTAACTATATTCAGTTAATTAATTTGATATTAGAGCAATGATAGAATAATAAGAAAATATCAAGTTTTGATAACAAAATGTAGATATAGATATATTAATAGCCCCTTTACACTTATTTTATATATGATTCAAGGTTTTGACAAAGAATTCTATGCTTTCTAGTGTTTGTTGTTAGGAAGGTAAGATAGTGTGAGCAGTATTTTACCGGTATCCAGTGCATGTTTCTTCCCGCCAGGAAGTAACCCCCCACGCTGCCTCTGTTTCTGCATGATGACTGTAATACAAATAGTCACAGTTAATAAGTACAGGTCTATATTGGCTTAGTACTTGGAGGGCATGCATTGTAAATACAAATAAGTGATTAACGACGTGTGATTTGCTTTTATCTTTCTCGATCGATCTTTTCTTGAACATACAACCCTGCATACTTTCAGTGATATAAAATCCAATTTATATCTAAAGTATTCCAATCTCAATAAAATAAATGTGGCAATTGCAAGTCTTAGGTTAAAAGACCCCTTCTAAACAGTAAGCCTGTTAATCATTCAGAGATCCGTAGATTGTAAATAAGCTCATTTGATGATTGTTAAGAATCTATGCCTTTCTTTGATTATTAATTTGCAGTTACTTTGATATTGAATACTGTTCTTTATCGTTATCTCCATATCCTACATTTCATATTTGGGTGCTTCCCCGTCTATAGATGGTGAGGACTATACTAAGAACTAAACTGTGTGACAAGCTATAGATGACTTTAGACATCAACTTTAATTCCATTTTAGTGTTGTAATATTCCTCAATCACCTGCACATGATGTTTACATCTCCCAGTTAATATACAAATATTTGTATTGTTTAAGAATATTGAAATTGATTACAATACGATTCGATATCTTCCTCTTATTTTTTACAGTATCAGAACATTTTGATCTTTAGACGGTGATTATTCCATTTTTAGGATATGTATGTGTGTGTTTGCAATCAAGTTAACTAATAGTTATTTCTGACGAAGTTTATCTAAGTGCACAGACTTAACTTTGCAAATCTTATCTGTCCTTCCCAATGTTACAACATATCACACAATTCTACCTCAAGGATATGATATACACCTCTAAAACATCAGAGGAAGATTCAGATTTATGGAGGAGTGAATATCCCCTAACGACCGACAACATCCACGATATGTTTCCTTGTAATAATTGGGAAATAACGGGAAAATGCCTCGACAATAAGTATGAAAAACGTCAGTCAGCATTTGACATTATTATAAATTGTATTTGCTGACAAAGGTCATTGTAGATGTAGATTGACCGTAGAATAAAAAGATATGGAGAGACTTAAACATTCAAAAAGGTCAAAGGTCATTCCTGATGGGTAACAAGGTACGAGGACATTACCCCCATTCTTTATTGTCACCACTGAAATAAAAAAAGCTGACTGCAAATTCCAAATCTTATTTTGAAATCTTAACTCTGATGTCTAGTTTTGATTTTTATTTACCTGTGTTGACACAGAATTCACCAATCATCTGATCGGGGTTATAACCTGGAGTTTTTGTCATAGAACTCAGAATAATTAGGTCACTCTGTCTTAATGGGTCTGTGTCCATGGGCTGGAAAGGAGAGAAGCAAAAGACTGTAGTGTTCTCTTAACTAAACAACGTCATAGTTATTGATACATGCTGTAACCTGTGCAAAATTAGTACATCGCCAAATGTTTTGTTTTCATATTATATTCATATAAAGCACATTCAGAAAGCTCTTATTAAAATCTATGCCAACTTGTTTAAAAATCAATTTACGCCAAAAATCGTACACACCAATATAAAATACATGGTTACTGTCTAGAAATATAAGCGATATTTGGGCGAGGGTAAGAAAACGTGATAGAGGGCGAGGCTTGCCGAGCCCTCTTACGTTTTCGACCCGAGCCCAAATATCGCTTATATTTCAAGACAGTTATCATGTATTTTGTTTATCCTGCAACAAAATTTTACATTTGAGTGTCCCAAACAAGCTAATTCCGACAGATTTAGGCACATCTCTGCAGTTGAAACTATGACGCCATGGCGTAAACATTGCAATATACGTGACGTCACAATGCTTTTGGAACGTCGGAATACATGCACGAGGCTTTATTAGGGCAGTGACCGAATAAAGCTTAGGTTTATTAGGTTACCTTTATTAGGTCAATGCAAGGGGTAGTTGCAGGATAAAATTAAATACATGTACATTTTACAGTAACTTAAAATTCCCATCACGATAGCACAGATTATACTTACTTTAGGGTGGGTGGTCAAAGTTGATGTTCCAGAAATGTAACAGATCTACAAAGATAAAAAGATTTTTTAAATGTACATGCACATATACTGCATATGTTTTACAAATTTGATTGCTTATACATGTAATGCTAGCTTTTTGTGAACACTTGACAATGCTGACAAGCCACTTTCTGTTAAAAACAGTCAAACACACTTATCTCAAATGCAATGGGACAGTGAAAAATCTGAGCAATCAAAAGAATCCAAATATAAAGGGTAAAATACATCCAAAAATAAGCTGCTACGACTCCCAAATAAGTATGACAAATCCATCGAATTTGAGATACTGTTTGAGATACTGAAGTTTGCCTGTGTGTAGTGAATTCACTCTCAATGCTTTAGGCTTTCCTTTTGTTTGGCAATTCATAGTTTATTTATGTTCTGATAAGTAAGGTTTTGGTAACAGATGGTTATACAGAGTTGTTCATTTACAATATGAAATGCTACAATTTACCTTTTGATGTAGAGACATGATTTACCTTTTGGTACGGAGACTTGATTGTCCAGTTACAACTGCCAATGCTGTACCCAGAACTACAGGCTGTGATGGTCAAAGCTCCAAATATGTTCTGTAATAGAAATACCACTTACAAATTTCATCAGAAGATGAATTTAGAACGATTTAATCTAGCTTTTAAGTAATATTATACAATTTTTGCTGTTTTCTGAGGTCAATACAATGATTTAGCCACCTGAGGAGTACAATATTCACCGAGCCTGGAGGGCGAGGTGAATATTGTACTTTGAAGGTGGCTAAATCATCGTCTTGATTGAAAAAAAAGCAATAAACACAATCCAAAACAAAAAGGGAAAATCAAAATTCCTTTTTTTCGCCCAATGTTTACAATCTGAAGTCATTTTGGTCTTAAAATCCTTATATGTGTCTCGTTCCTGAAGCAGACTGACTGCTAAACAGTAATGTCACCAGGCTAGCTGCTGCCAATTTTGTAATGTTTAGTCACTGGTCACCAGTCCAAGAGTTATAATAATAGGCTTGCCATTGCTTATAATTATTGCATCAGTAGAAAAACTAGCTCTCTGGCAAGGCAATATTATAGATCCCTATATACTGCCTGCTACAGTATATAACCAGTCCAGCTTGTTCATGCAGTCATTAGCTTAGCATAATCATGCAGTAATCTTCTGCAGTTGCTATAAATTATGACGAAGATTTGTCCATTTACAGACTAAATGTATCTGTGCATAACAGTGGACAGCAGGAGTTGCCATGCCTGAAGAGATTTTGAACTGCTTCAGGAAACTCTGGGGCTAAGACTTTGTGTTCATGTACTGATTCATATAGGTGGTCAGGAACTGCATTAGTTGCTGGAACTGAAGAGGTCCAGACACTCAGAGAGGTCTCATGCTAAGATTCCCTGAGTGGGTGAAGTGTAGCCGACAGTATATATCAGGAAACTTATACTGCCAAGCTAGAGAGATATAGCTTTTAATTCCCATGTTTTCTAGTGATGCAGTAAAATCTCCCTCTATTTCAGGCAAGTTAAGCAACGGTAAGGCAATGAAGTAGGAAAAGAGAAATGCACGAAGAATACATATGGCTGGACCGGGAATCGAACCCGGGACCCCTGTATAACTAGTCAGGTGCTCTAACCAATGAGCTATCCAGGCCGATATCCATGGTCCGTAAAGCCCAAACTTCTATAGCTGTATAACCCTTGGATTTGGACGGGTGACTGCTTCATGTCACAATACGGGTGATCTGTTATAAGGGCAGGAATTTCATGTGAGATAATACGGAAACTAGAAACTTTGTGAATAAAAGGCGGAAAATGGACATTGACAACACTGTTTCTACCCTCTAGTTCACATAGTATAAAACATACTGACACCATCTCAACTATTTAGATGTGTGATTAAAACTAAAAGCTCATAGTATCAGATACAATGATATCACAAGTACAAATGAGAACAAAACAAATTTATAGAAATACATGTAATCATTTATTACAGTTTTTGCAAGCATTTCAATAGTGTGTCCCTGATTTTTGTTCGAACTATTTCTTCTCCATTACAAATGATATGGGTCGAATCTCCCTCCACTTGTATCAATGTGTCGTCATTGGGCTACAACAAAAGAAGAAAGAAAAGCTGTATCATAAAAAGTTGTCCACCATCCTTTAAAGTGAACTTTATTCAAAATTCATAGTGAAAAAGAAACATCACTTAAGCATATTAAAACATACATGCATTTGCATGATGAATTTTATACATGTATATGTACAATTTGATATGATTTATATAATGTCAACATTAACTTTTCGAAATAAAATTGTAAACATCGTCAAAACAAAGAAGAATTCCTCAGAAAGAAAGAGATACACGTACACGTATAAAACACAAGTACATGTACATAGTAAAATCAAGCAAAGTGCAACTTAAATATTTCGTTTGAAGAGACAAAATTCCTCCTCTTGGGTCCTTCTAAGTAAGAATTATTTTCTCATCTTCTAAAACTTGCTAGATATTTCTATTCTAATTATAGGATGGTAAACTTTTTAAAACTGTTTTTCAAACAGAGAATATAAACACAATGTCTGTAAATTTATTCACAGCTACTTTGCTCATTTTTCACATCATTCAAATTTAGTGAAGAAAGAGCTTGTTATCAATAAAACCTCTTGATTTGAAATGAGCCTGTGTTCATGAATTTTTTTTTTCAAAGCCAGATACATTGTCTTACAACTAGTAGATTTCTCTAAGTCATTTAAAATTGAATTTAAATCTAACAAGACTTACTAAATCAATGATGGATCCATCCTCAGTGTCTTCTACTTTAATGTCAGTTATCCCTTGCTGAACATTGTAAAAAAAAAATAAAACATTTATTAATTAATAGAAAAATTACAAATTACAAACAAGAGTCCCATTGACCAAAATGCTTACCTATGAGTGGCTGATACACCATGAATGAATTCATAGATAAGGTATTCAAAGATAAATGAAGTTCCCCATATTGTAGTCTTCAGCAGATCAAATTGGTTCAATAATTGTAATGACGGGTATATTGAGTATTAATGTAAACTTTGTCAGTAGAAAGCTTTAATGAGTTTTTTTGTCATTTTTGGCCAAGTGTTCTTGAGAAGTATTTTTAGTTGATGTCAACCAATATTTTTTATATTTGTTCATCGTCTCACTTGGTCTTTCATTTGAATTCTCTTAGACTATATTTACTGAAACACAAAAGAAACGCAACAAGCAGTAATCTACAAATGTTTGATTTTTTAATTTAATGATTTTCAAAAATGAATTCACTATGGATCAACTCACTTTTCAGAACATCAGAGATTTGATAAAAATGTTAAATGATTATCTTTGGAATTTTTACCAGAGTTAACTCCCCTCTCTGATTCAATGAAGTCTATTAAAACTTTTGCTTGAAGCTTCTCCATTTCTGCTTGTCTGTTCTGGAAGAATTAAAATGAATTGATATATTTACTCTCTGAAAGAAATAAAATTAATCCTGTTGCACAATAAAAAATTGAATACATAACTGAACTTGGACTGATTTTGAATACATACGATTGTACATGTAACATTTAGACGTACTTAGCTGCTCTCTTTGTCTTTGTTCAATGTATGGATAATGTCAAAAGTAAATCACGACAATAATGCAACATTTGTTACTCGTCGTCTAGTTCCATCACCTTACAAAGTTACATCATGTCTTGATATCAGTATTTTTCGAGCGAGAGCAGTCGACAGGAGTTCGCGTTACGTTGCCAAGGCCGGTAAAATAATGTCAACACATATTAATCTCTCCGATTCACATGACAATCAAAAATGGGTTTACTGTTGCTTTCAATATATAGTAAAACTATAAATACATTACAGCAGTGTTTCATCACCCTTGATATTTAATGAAAATCAAGTGTTTACTTCATTGCTACATTATTGCATCACCGCAATTTTTAAAGCGAGAATGTCGATCCCGATTGTTATTTTATATCTTTGATAGAGACATCATATAATCTGATTTAAATTATTTTTTTAAATGCACATAAAAATAACATAAATAAAATTCGTTGGTAATAAAAAGTTTTTTTTAGCTTTCACATATTGGATTTCTCAATGATGTAACTTTCATTGTTAATAATTAATGTTTAACTCCCTTAATTATTAACATTGTAATTTTAATAAATTTCCTTTAAATAAATATTCCTTTTTTATGTATTATATAGAACAAATCTGGCTTAATTTTATAAATTTTCATCAATTATTAGTATCACTCATGATAATGTTATATAAAGTTTGAAACTCTCCTAAAACTTTTGAATATTTTCTGATGACCTCTTATCAATTTAATGAATATTTTCCGATGACTTTTAATTCAATACTTTATGCCCACATAAGCTCAGCAGTCCTTACTCAAAGACTTCCTGAAGCAGACTGACTGCTAAACAGTAATGTCACCAGGCTAGCTGCTGCCAATTTTGTAATGTTTAGTCACTGGTCACCAGTCCAAGAGTTATAATAATAGGCTTGCCATTGCTTATAATTATTGCATCAGTAGAAAAACTAGCTCTCTGGGCTCTGTTGAGAACATTAAACAAGAGGCCTATGGGCCAAGGTGTTCAAATAAGAACTTTGGCCATGCTGTTCTTCAACATATTTTCCCCCTTACAATACCCAATGTGGCCCAACCCTATGTCTAGGGATCATGATTTTCATAATTTAGAATCAACACTACCACAGACTGCTTCCACATAAGTTTCAGCTTTTATGGCCCAGTGGTTCTTGAGAAGAATATTTTTATAGAATTTTCTTACATCATTTCAATGTAAAACTTGGATTCCTTATTGTGGCCCCACCCTTCCCTGGGGGTCCTCATTTGAACAATTTAGAATCTACACTATTCCATGATGTTTCCACATAAGTTCTTCCAACTTTTCTAGCCCACGAGTGGTTCTTGAGAAGGCTTTTACAGATTTTTCCTAAATATTCCAATGTAAATCTTGGACTCCTTATTGTATAGCCCAGTCCATCCCCTGTGGTCATGATTTGGACAATTTAAAATCTACACTACCTCAGGATGTTCCTACATATGTCAACTAGCCTAGTGGTTTTTGAGAAGAAGATTTTTTAATGACCCCACTCTATTCTTGTCTTCTCTTGATTATCTCCCCTTGGAAAGGGACTTGGCCCTTTATTTTAACAATTTCAACTCCCCTTTTTCCAGGGATGTTTTATACCAAGTTTGGTTAAAATTGGACCAGTAGTTCTTGATAAGAAGTTGAAAATTGAACAGTTTACAGAAGGACAGACAGACGGACAATCAGTGGTCAGGAAAGCTCACTTGAGCTTTCAGCTCAGATGAGCTTAAAACACAGATAGATTCTAGCTAGGCTAAAGTATTGCAATTAAAAAATATATTGCAAACAAAAGTTGGTCTACTTTGTAATATTATACCATACATGTGTTTCTGGATGTCATTGAGATGACATGAATGTTATATCCTTACCTGTGTTATTGGACTCCCTGACATGGACTTACTGATATCAATGGACTGATTGGACTCCCTGCTGACATGGACATACTGACATCAGCTAGGATTAACAGGTGGGTCAAACTAATTCTGACTTCTTACCTGTGTGATGGGATTCCCTGACATGGACATACTGACATCAGTTAGGATCAGCAGGTGGGTCACACTGACCTCTTACCTGTGTGATTGGACTTCCTCTCATAGAACAACTGACATCAGCTAGGATCAACAGGTGGGTCACACTGGTTCTGACCTCTTACCCATGTGATTGGACTTCCTGACATGGACGTACTGACATCAGCTAGGATCAGCAGGTGGGTCACACTGACCTCTTACCTGTGTGATGGGACTCCCTGACATGGAAATACTGACATCAGTTAGGATCAACAGGTGGGTCACACTGACCTCATACCTGTGTGATGGAATTCCCTGACATGGACGTACTGACATCAGCTAGGATCAACAGGTGGGTCACACTGATTTCTTACCTGTGTGATTGGACTTCCTCTCATAGAACAACTGACATCAGCTAGAATCAACAGGTGGGTCACACTGACCTCTTACCTGTGTGATGCGACTTCCTGACATGGAACTGCTGACATCAGCTAGGATCAGCAGGTGGGTCACACTGATTCTGACCTCTTACCTGTGTGATGGGACTCCGTGACATGGAACCACTGACATCAGCTAGGATCAACATGTGGGTCACACTGATTCTGACCTCTTACCTGTGTGATTGGACTTCCTGACATGGACGTACTGACATCAGCTAGGATCAACAGGTGGGTCACACTGACCTCTTACCTGTGTGATGGGACTCCCTGACATTGAACTACTGACAGTTCCATGATGCGCTAGCGCGCATCATGGAATATGCCAGCAGAGCAATTGCTATTCATAACGCCATGTTCACTGAATAACGTTGTTTATTTCTTAAATGACTGCAAATTGTATAGGTGTCTTCATAGCAGTACAATGTAAACTACATGTAAACTACCTTTGTACAAAATTTGAAAACATTACATGTACGTTGAAAAAGTTGTTTATTATTGCAAAAATAAACTTAATAAAAGTTATAGTGTGACATACTCTAATAATATCTAGCTCCGCCTGAGCCCAAACTTCCATCGCCTGATCCATTTTCTCATCATACTTCTTTGTCATGCTGTCGTCAATCGTGAGTCCCTCTCGCGGATCAAACACTTTGGTCAGGGGGATATCTTTTTTATTACCACTTTCAGAGTAGAGGCGTTTTATAAGGTCTGTGTATGCAGATTCTTCACTCACCACTTCCTTGTCTATAAAAATAAAAACATCGTATCTATCGAGGTTACTGGTGAGACTGTAGCTCTACTGATTCAGACAATATTTCTTTGCAGTACTAACATTCTGTATCTAACTGAGACACACAGCATGTAAAGAAGTTTCAGGTGGGACATTTTAAAATAGAAAAAAAACTCTTTTTTTCAGAAAGTGGGAGAGCTCATATATAAAAAAAAACAAATGCAAGGAATTATATAAACATATATAATCTCTTTATAGTCTTAGGAAATACTTGTATATGTGAGGAAATGAGAAGCTATTTAAAAAAAATTTCCAGATGAGTCAAATTTTTTATTTACCTTTGTTTCCATGTAAAATCAGATCAATCAATCCATGGGTGATATTGGAGTTGATTTCTCTGAGAAGTCGTGATGCCCCTCTCCGCGTACATTCTGTTACCATAGCAAGCCAGAATTTTCTAAGACCCTCTTCTCCATCTGTTTATGAGAAAGAATGTTAATTCAATTAGAAATAATTAGACTAATATATCAGTGGATCCATAACCACAGACAGATAATTAGACTAAGATGTCAGTTGCTGTAGAAATACATGTAACACACCTATGAGAGTTTTGATAGTGTCCGCTGGCAGTGACAGGACATATCCGATCATGGTGTTGAGATTTGGCAGTTTATGTTTCATCCTATCCTCAGGTGAGCTGAGGAATTTACTGACCGCCTCGGTTAGTCTGGCTTCCAGTAAAAAATCCTGAACACAGGCTGTAACAGCAAAGTAAACCTTTAAAGTTATCCTAGAAATATTTACCATGATTTTCTCACTTCAAAGCATGAATATGTTTTAAACACTTTAATAAAATTTACACACACATGGTACTAGGATACTGTAAAATCACATATTTTCGAGGGATCAAATTTTCGTGGTTTGAGGAAAAAATGTTGGTTCGTGGGAATTTGATTTCGTGGATGATGAACTTTTTAGTAGTTGTGCATATGAAAATTTACATTTCGTGGTGGACATAAATTCGTGGGTCTCTTCATACCACGAAAACAACGAAAATTAAACCCCACGAAAATTAGTGATTTCACAGTAATTGTTTAACTTTAAACGAGTTCAGAATATTATCATAATCAATACTCTTAAAAAAAATCTTTGTTAAAAAAAAAGCCACATGAAGAAATAAATGCATGAAAATTGTTAATTTGTAGTACATCTTATTTTTTTTAAATATTATTTGACCTAATGAACATAATGAAAACAGAATCACCTGACCTTGACAAGTTTGAAGGAAGCAGAAAATCATCTTCAGCTGCTGATCGCTAGACTTCGTGTCGGTTAGTCCTCCCACCATTGACCCCAAAACCATAAACATGACATCCATCTGCTGAAAGTCGTAACCCAGGGGGTCAAGGGTACAGAAATATCCCAGTGACGGCTTCAGCAATACCTGTCATAATAAGATCACATGACAATCATGAACAATTAGAGGTCACAAAAATATGCTACATTCTTTTATATGATCTATATAATACTGCAATTGAACTTGAAACTTTCCTCCAAAATGACCTTGAATCAAGAACATGATGCATCCTTGTAATCAGGTGCAATATTTGTTACATTTGTTTGCAATTTTTATGTTTTTACACTTGTTTATCAATGACCTTTAACTTGCCAAAATAGTCATGGGTCAAGGTTATCATATCTCCTGGACTCATGTGTAATATTTGTTTAAATAACTTTCAATATAATACACTGCAGTTATGAACTGTACATATTTTATACATTTTCTCTTAGTAACCTTGAACTTAATTAAATGACCTTGGGTCAGGATCACGACACATCCTTGTAACAAAAGGAATATGAAATAAAAAATTTCTATTATAAAGTTGTGAACCAGACATGAATCATACACCTTTTCAACAGGGACTGATTAACAATATTGATCATCCTTCTCCTTAACTTTATCTGTGTGTGTGTGGGTGGGAGGGGAAGGGGTTATAAAACAGTGTTTGTTTGATAAAAATACCAGAAAAGGGGTTAGGCTTAGTGAACCTTCGCTCTGCTGAACAGGCCTCAGAAGTCTTACCTTAACTCTCTCCCAATGCTGTCTGGTGCAGTACAAAGGAAGCCAAGCGTTGATTGGTTCTCTAGACTGGCCAACAGTGGTGACACCTAGTGGCTGAGTGAAATCAAACCCTCCGTGAGCTTTAAGTTGTCCTGAACAGTTAATCTTGTACTCAAGAGCATCCAACATGGCACTCCTGCTCACTAATGTTCCACTAATAGAGTGAAGTTCCACCTGTATAGTATAACCACATAAAATGGCAGTGTTTTACACACAGATACATACATGTACTTATAGACATGAGAGATATTAATGGCAACAAATATAGCTTGCAGAATTGCAGAATCTATTTATAAATAAAAATATATATATGAGGTCTAGAAGAAAAGGATTATCACTGGAGAAAATTTTTATTACAGTTTTTTTTATTAAAAGATATTGTTGGAATATCGCTTAATTTCTATTGAACAATACAATAGCACATTGTCGATGGAAAACATTTTAATTTTTAAAATATATTTAGTAAAAATTTATTTGATCACATATTCTTTTAATATTTTGACCGATATAGGGATGAAATACAGCCGTCGAACTCGGCATTAAAATAACGAGTCTTAAATTAGCAGTATATATAACTAAACCTTGTTAGCCAGGGTTTACGATCCGAAATCTACTCTGGTGGGTGCATGATGGATATGTGGAGCGCATCGGAACATCTTGACTATAGGGAAGGTTGCAGAATCTTTACACCTATAGGTCCATGTCGGCTATTAAAAATCAGCATGTTTAAAAAGAAGGAAAAACTTGAGATGGGAGGACCGGGGGGTTAAAGGCGAATTTGCAAAAAATAAATAAATAGATAATAAAAAAAGAGTTTAAAAATCGAAAAAAAGTATTTCTTTGGAATGGAATTTTAACACAATTTTAAAAACAAAGGAATACTTTACAAGAGTCTAAGAACTCCTCGGACGTAGCGGTCAGCACTCGGCATTTTCCCGATGTTGTCCTAAGTATTCCGATTATTATTTATGGAGCAAATCAGGCAGTACTCTTAAAAATGTTTGTATGGAAATGCATCAATTGTACTTGTATTTATTGAGAAATATAGAAAGTATTTCCACAATTTTTCCAAGGGTGGCCATATCAGATTACGATGAATTTTATGGCGTCGATGTACACGAAAACTTGTCCACTTCTATGAACAAAATAGCGTATTTACATAAAATTTAATCAAACTTAAAGTCAAATAAGGAAACATATGGTAAACAATAAAAATTAATCAATCAGTCAGGATCTATCAGGAGTTGGTGCGTAGTAGATATACAGATTTTTCAATATCTACTTTTGTGATTGCTCGGTTATCCCATGATCATCATATTACTTAAGTATTAAAATATACAAGCTAAGAGTAGAATAGATTTAATTGATTGTGTTTGTAAAAGATAAACAATTCTGACAGGAGAATAATCAGATTATCTCAATAGTATGAGACTGCATTCTTTTTCAGTAAAAAAAAATTATATATCACACAGGCATCGGAACCAGGGGGGGGGGGGGGGGGGGGGGTTAAGCTAGAGAGGGGCAACGCCGTCCACTGTTTTTTTGTTGTTGCAAAGATGGATATTATAAAGGCATTGAGAATTGGGGTTTACCTTTTTTTATCGGTTTGGCCCCCACCCCCTTTTTTCAATTAGCCCCTTCACGATAACTGCGGTACTACACTTTTGCAGGGCAAAATAATAACGTTTGGCGGAATGTTTGTTGATAGATAATTAAATGACGTATTTTAAACAATTACTTCAACGTCACCAAACTATATCATTTTGCCCTGCAAAAGAGCAGTACCGCAGTTACCGTGAAACGGTCTAATAGCTTCCGATGCCCACGAATAGAAATGCTTCTTTGGTGGGCCATAAAAGCTGAAACTTATGTGGAAGCAGTCTGTGGTAGTGTTGATTCTAAATTATGAAAATCATGATCCCTAGACATAGGGTTGGGCCACATTGGGTATTGTAAGGGGGAAAATATGTTGAAGAACAGCATGGCCAAAGTTCTTATTTGAACACCTTGGCCCATAGGCCTCTTGTTTAATGTTCTCAACAGAGGCAACAATCTACATATTGATATGCATAGGTGAATATAATTATTTCAATTTTGCATATTGTAATGCTTTTAATTTGGGTTTTGCAATCTAGAAATTGGAAAATGGAAGCTTTGATGATCATAAATAATAGAAATTTTGCTTGACTGATGATGATAAATTTAACAAATAGAATAGTAAGATGACTGTCAATCAATCAGCACTTTGTTTTGTTTTCATGTCAGTATCTTATAAGTCCAGTGCTGTTGTTTGTCTCTGAAGGCAGTTATATTATTTTGATTTTAGGTGAAAGCTGCCCTGACAGATATACTGGGAAACGCATTACAACACCCCAGCATCATTACAGATTTATTTCTGTTTAGCAATAAGGCCTCCACTGTGGACTTTGACATATCAAACTACCTACAGAAGATTGAGGAGATTAGGGCCTTAGGGGGCACCTGTTTCTCCACGGCCTTTAGTTACTTAGGATCAGAGATGAAGAAAATTCAAGAAAAAACAGGTATTGACAAATTCTTATTTTGTAAAATAGTAAAACAAGAAACTAGTATTGATGACTCTTACTCTCAACAATTCCACATATCATTTTTTTATCATCATTCAAAACACTGCAGATAAAGAGAAAAATTGTTTGAAGAACAGCAATTCCTTGATAGATCAGCTCTTCTTGACCATAATGCATGATCAAATTAAAAAAAAATATGTATGCCATATACCAGCAGGTTAACTTACATCTGATTTAACAGAGAAGGAGATAGACAGGAGTGTGATTGTGTTTCTGACGGACGGAATGGACTCCAGTCTCTACGGAACCAATGAGGTGGGAGAAGAATGGTTCCGCAGTCTAATGGGCAGTCTGGAGGACCTGACCTCTCCATTTACCATCCACACAGTGGGATTTTCTAAACGTGATTTCTCTATTCATATATTGTGCCCACTTTGCACCAAAGAGTGAATTAATTGTGATATTTTTTTATGTTGAATATAGAAATAAATTATACTGGACTTGTTGTTTTGCTCTACATTATATTTGACATGTTTATAAAAGAATTTAAGATTGGAGCATACTCCAGATTTTAACAGATTTTAATGCATTAATTGTCACATATTGAACATTATTTTGTTCCCGAGGACAGAACTGCGAGGCCTTATCTTGCGTCTTATTTTCAGAACATCACTATAATTTCCTGAAGAGGTTGACGGAGCAGGGATCGGGGGAGGGGATGTTCCGATACTGTGAACCAAACGACGGACCGATGGTGCTCAGGGACAAACTTCAGGAGCTGTTTGATTTTGTTCTCAGCAAGTACGTCTCAGTTGTTACAGTTATACTGCTTTCTTAACATATATCTTATACATTTGTTTTGTAGTTTAATTATCAAATCTGAATATGAAATTAAAGAATATACATTTACTAGAATAATTATCGTCTAAAGATATTTATCATAATTTGATATCATTTTTGTCTAAATGCAGATTACACACTGCATGGCTGCTTAAAATTTCAAATTATTATTAAAATTTGTAGTGCCACTGCACCAATGAGAGTTAATGTCTCAATCCCAGGAACCAATCAAATTTTGGAGAGTGGAACAACAAAAAACACAGCCACATATTTAGGGGAGATAACTAAGGATGAAACCTCAGGTACAGCTAAGTTTATGAATATTTATTAAGACATTGTTTTCTTTTATGAAGATCTAAAATTTAAGTGAATTTTGTTGTGTATACAGTTTTGAAGTCTGAGTACATGTATATGAAATGGATATCATTCAAAATTAATTCAGTGATAAAGTTAAGTTAGAATGATAAGAATACTGTATACAGGGTTATTTTTGCCCCGTGTTATTTTCACCCTTTTACACTTGCAAACAATATAGCCCCAATTTAAATTCGCCCAGTCATAGTTTATTTTAAGAAATTCTAATGCATACCTTGAATTCACCTCGTTTTATATTTGCCCAAATAAGGGTAGGGCGGAAAGAGTGAAAATAAAACGGTAGCAAAAATTTCCCTGTATACAGTATTTCTATACAACACTTCATTGGACAATGTCATCGGATATTGACATTTAAACCAAAGAAGATACCACAAAATGTGTGTGCTAATAAAATCATAAGCAACAAAAATAAGCAATAAAAAGATACCTATACATATACACATGTTCAAGTATATCATAGCAGCAATTTAGTTGCAGTTTTTGTTATATTTCTGTATGTCAAGTTTTCATACAGTCTTGAGGTATTTTTAGGGCAGAGAGAGCTAGGGGTGGATCTATGGATTTTTGTGTATGATCCTAGTACAACTGACCTCGCAATAAATGTAGAGATGACAGTGCTAGAGGTATTTATAAGATTTGTCCATAGGTCAGCAAAATGTAAAATTTTAAAGATGGGTTACAGGTGGTGAAAACAACAAGTCATAACTGGTACTCAAACCCAGGGCCTCTGGTGTACTGTACCAGTGCTCTAACCTTTGAGCTACTGAGACATGATAGATTGACTGACTATCGCACACCTGTTTACCATGCACAGTTGTAATCTAAATAACATAAACAACAAAAAGTAGCACATAAGCCAATAAATTAAAACAATTGCTTTCGTTTATATCTGCCACAGAATGAACAGGCAGAGAAAGTTTTGGTTCCGTGTGAAGTGACCACGACAAAGAGACAGATTATAGATGCTCAGGAGAAAGTCATGTGGAGTGTGAAGATTCTACAGAGGAACTGTGACGTTCTGTCTGCAGCGATAGGCCAAGCGGTCAGTGACGGCAATGGTCAGTCAGTCTACCTTACTTTATCTTGTTTTATTTCTATTGTTGTATGCATGTTTAGTATAGTGTTATCAATTAAAAAAAAGACATATAAGATGCTTATAAAAAATTACTAGAAAAAGAAGGAAAAAGATGAGTGACTAAGATAGGCATGTTCCTAGTAATTCCACTTTGAATTGAATATTTTCAGTGAAAGAGAACATGACAGGTCGAGTGGACAAGTTACAGGAGAAAGTATCACGAGTTCCTCTCTTCAAGCGCGAGTTTGACAAAGAAGTAAGGGAGGTCATGAAAGCCCACCTTGATGATATAAAAACCAAGGTGAGATCAGTGAACACAAGATATTCTATTACATAATGATCATTGACAATTTTATTTTGTACAGAGTTAACTCATGTTGGTGTCTGGAATGACTACTTTTGGCAATTTAATGATACATTACTGTAAACAAACATTTATTTGCATGCGAGAAATATTCGCAAGTTTCACGACCCACTTTAAGTCACAAATATTAATTGTCGCGAACAATTTATTTTGCTTTGTTTTTGAAGAAAATGTGTCCCTATTTGTGAAAATTAATTGTCGCAGATTGATTTCAAACTGACGAATCGCAAATAAAAAATAGTTTGTTTACAGTATATAAATAAAACAGAATGTCTACTGCATATAAACTAATTAATATGCATGTGCATTGCCTGTAGGATTAATAGTTATATAATGTAATAAGAAATATGTTACAGGTTAATGTTCAGACAAGGATTGTTAAAAATAAGGAGCCCTTTTAATGAATCTCTCAGGTATCTCTTATTTTGCTTTATGCAATAAATTGCAATCTACCAAGAGACACCAACCATCAGCATAATCAGATTTGTTTATTATAATCACACATTTACACTTCGCAAAAAAATACCAAATAAGCTGTTAAAATCCTCTTTGCAAGGTGAATACACACACTTGAATAGAATTGTTAGGATATTGGCAGTTACATGTATGTTTGTATTTGACTTTTAGATTGATCACATGAGAACCGTACTGGCTGAGTATGCTCGCGGTAACACTCAATCTGTTCAAATGTTGGCTCGAGCTCACGACATGAGATATCAGGCTAAGGTACTTTATTTCTCATCTATCAAATGTAACCAAGTACTCATCATTGATGTATTATTCCATTAAATTGTACCTCAATTAAGTATCACCAGAATTAGTGTGAATTGACTTTTTTCTTCAGTTTTCCAAATCCAGAAGACAGAGGATTCTCGACAAGCGAGTGGCAAAGAACATGCCCAATCTACAGACTGCTCAAGCTCAGCTGGACAAGCTTGTTCTGAACCGTCAGGAGATAGAACAAATGTCTAGTGCAGCCAAAGAGTTCTTTGTGTGCTCTCTGTCTCTGAACAATATCCGAGATGTGTTACTGGACTCAGACAAGGACGACGCCATTGGATTTGGTCTGGCTGTTCGCAGACAAGAGCATGTGCTTGATGCCCCAACACTTGTAAGTTCACCAGCAATTTATTTATAGTTTATATTGAATTTTTTTTACCAAGAAAGTTCTTTCTTTGTAGACTTGATAAATTTGTGCTGATTATTTGATTAATTTTCTGTGAATTCCTTAGTATACAATAATTATGGACCTGTTTAGAAGGGAGACATCACCAATTATCAGATATGAGAAGGCCAGGTTCTCATTCCAGGGTGCAATTGCTTATAGTTTTATTATCCTGAAGAATCTAAATTATTTTTAAAAAGATAGGGTAAAAAACAAGAGTCAAACCTCTTGTGTTCTCCTACACTCTACTCTGATATCACACTTTCAAAAATGTCAATAGATAACTTTGACATCATTATTAGAATTTATTGTTTATTGATCCCACATATATATGAGTTATTCAATCATAAATATATGTTATCTTGCTTTCAACACCTTATTTTTGGTTTAAAGGTAGACAACTCAGTTGTCACCCTGCATGCTCGCTTGAGAAATTTTATGCTCATCTAAAGGTAGACAACTCAGTTGTCACCCTGCATGCTCGCTTGAGAAATTTTATGCTCATCTAAAGGTAGACAACTCAGTTGTTACCCTGCATGCTCGCTTGAGATATTTTATGCTCATCTAAAGGTAGACAACTCAGTTGTTACCCTGCATGCTGGCTTGAGATATTTTATGCTCATCCAAAGGTAGACAACTCAGTTGTTACCCTGCATGCTGGCTTGAGATATTTTATGCTCATCCAAAGGTAGACAACTCAGTTGTTACCCTGCATGCTCACTTGAGATATTTTATGCTCATCGAAAGGGAGACACCATGTACAAATTGTCTCCATGCAAGTGATCTGCTCTTAACCAATTGATTAGATTGACTGTATAATTCTGAAGTATAATAGTTATATTTGTTGCCATTAATATCTCTCATGTCTATAAGTACATGTATGTATCTGTGTGTAAAACACTGCCATTTTATGTGGTTATACTATACAGGTGGAACTTCACTCTATTAGTGGAACATTAGTGAGCAGGAGTGCCATGTTGGATGCTCTTGAGTACAAGATTAACTGTTCAGGACAACTTAAAGCTCACGGAGGGTTTGATTTCACTCAGCCACTAGGTGTCACCACTGTTGGCCAGTCTAGAGAACCAATCAACGCTTGGCTTCCTTTGTACTGCACCAGACAGCATTGGGAGAGAGTTAAGGTAAGACTTCTGAGGCCTGTTCAGCAGAGCGAAGGTTCACTAAGCCTAACCCCTTTTCTGGTATTTTTATCAAACAAACACTGTTTTATAACCCCTTCCCCTCCCACCCACACACACACAGATAAAGTTAAGGAGAAGGATGATCAATATTGTTAATCAGTCCCTGTTGAAAAGGTGTATGATTCATGTCTGGTTCACAACTTTATAATAGAAATTTTTTATTTCATATTCCTTTTGTTACAAGGATGTGTCGTGATCCTGACCCAAGGTCATTTAATTAAGTTCAAGGTTACTAAGAGAAAATGTATAAAATATGTACAGTTCATAACTGCAGTGTATTATATTGAAAGTTATTTAAACAAATATTACACATGAGTCCAGGAGATATGATAACCTTGACCCATGACTATTTTGGCAAGTTAAAGGTCATTGATAAACAAGTGTAAAAACATAAAAATTGCAAACAAATGTAACAAATATTGCACCTGATTACAAGGATGCATCATGTTCTTGATTCAAGGTCATTTTGGAGGAAAGTTTCAAGTTCAATTGCAGTATTATATAGATCATATAAAAGAATGTAGCATATTTCTGTGACCTCTAATTGTTCATGATTGTCATGTGATCTTATTATGACAGGTATTGCTGAAGCCGTCACTGGGATATTTCTGTACCCTTGACCCCCTGGGTTACGACTTTCAGCAGATGGATGTCATGTTTATGGTTTTGGGGTCAATGGTGGGAGGACTAACCGACACGAAGTCTAGCGATCAGCAGCTGAAGATGATTTTCTGCTTCCTTCAAACTTGTCAAGGTCAGGTGATTCTGTTTTCATTATGTTCATTAGGTCAAATAATATTTAAAAAAAATAAGATGTACTACAAATTAACAATTTTCATGCATTTATTTCTTCATGTGGCTTTTTTTTTAACAAAGATTTTTTTTAAGAGTATTGATTATGATAATATTCTGAACTCGTTTAAAGTTAAACAATTACTGTGAAATCACTAATTTTCGTGGGGTTTAATTTTCGTTGTTTTCGTGGTATGAAGAGACCCACGAATTTATGTCCACCACGAAATGTAAATTTTCATATGCACAACTACTAAAAAGTTCATCATCCACGAAATCAAATTCCCACGAACCAACATTTTTTCCTCAAACCACGAAAATTTGATCCCTCGAAAATATGTGATTTTACAGTATCCTAGTACCATGTGTGTGTAAATTTTATTAAAGTGTTTAAAACATATTCATGCTTTGAAGTGAGAAAATCATGGTAAATATTTCTAGGATAACTTTAAAGGTTTACTTTGCTGTTACAGCCTGTGTTCAGGATTTTTTACTGGAAGCCAGACTAACCGAGGCGGTCAGTAAATTCCTCAGCTCACCTGAGGATAGGATGAAACATAAACTGCCAAATCTCAACACCATGATCGGATATGTCCTGTCACTGCCAGCGGACACTATCAAAACTCTCATAGGTGTGTTACATGTATTTCTACAGCAACTGACATCTTAGTCTAATTATCTGTCTGTGGTTATGGATCCACTGATATATTAGTCTAATTATTTCTAATTGAATTAACATTCTTTCTCATAAACAGATGGAGAAGAGGGTCTTAGAAAATTCTGGCTTGCTATGGTAACAGAATGTACGCGGAGAGGGGCATCACGAATTCTCCGAGAAATCAACTCCAATATCACCCATGGATTGATTGATCTGATTTTACATGGAAACAAAGGTAAATAAACAATTTGACTCATCTGGAAATTTTTGTTAAATAGCTTCTCATTTCCTCATATATACAAGTATTTCTTAAGACTATAAAGAGATTATATATGTTTATATAATTCCTTGCATTTGGTTATTTTATATATGAGCTCTCCCACTTTCTGAAAAAAAAGAGTTTTTTTTCTATTTTAAAATGTCCCACCTGAAACTTCTTTACATGCTGTGTGTCTCAGTTAGATACAGAATGTTAGTTCTGCAAAGAAATATTGTCTGAATCAGTAGAGCTACAGTCTCACCAGTGACCTGGATAGATACGTTGTTTTTATTTTTATAGACAAGGAAGTGGTGAGTGTAGAATCTGCATACACAGACCTTATAAAACGCCTCTACTCTGAAAGTGGTAATAAAAAAGATATCCCCCTGACCAAAGTGTTTGATCCGCGAGAGGGACTCACGATTGACGACAGCATGACAAAGAAGTATGATGAGAAAATGGATCAGGCGATGGAAGTTTGGGCTCAGGCGGAGCTAGATATTATTAGAGTATGTCACACTATAACTTTTATTAAGTTTATTTTTGCAATAATAAACAACTTTTTCAACGTACATGTAATGTTTTCAAATTTTGTACAAAGGTAGTTTACATGTAGTTTACATTGTACTGCTATGAAGACACCTATACAATTTGCATTTATTTAAGAAATAAACAACGTTATTCAGTGAACATGGCGTTATGAATAGCAATTGCTCTGCTGGCATATTCCATGATGCGCGCTAGCGCATCATGGAAAATATGCCAGCAGAGCTATTGCTATTCATAATGCCATGTTCACTGAATAATCGTTGTTTATTACTTATATTTGCATTCTTTGAGTTTTTCAAGAATATCAGAGGAAATCCTGACTTACATAAGGACGCAGCTTCTTGTCTTTACTCTTTAGTAATGAAAAACATACGGCTTTAAAATCACTACACCTGATCAATGATCCTTTTCTCTAATAAATCACAAACAATTTATTAAGTATTTCCCTCTCAAACAAAGTTATCTGGATACAAGCAGCGCCGTCATCACATTCTCTTAATTTTTGTTTTGATGCAGTTGTGACGTCATCGATCAACGTTATTTGAAACCCTCCGACAAAAATCAATAATTTAAATCTATGATGAAAAATGAGAATGCTTTTATAATGATTATTACTCCAGAATGCTTTCTAAGATTTTTTTTTTTTAGTTTTTCTATTTATTTTCAATAGCTGAAATCATTCTTGAAGTAGATATAACGTTACTTGTTAAATTTTCTCTTTCTGAATATTATTACCCAAGTGTGAAGAGTTATCGTTCTTTGTACAAATATGCATGATACGAAAAAATAAAAATATAGCCGTTCTCTAAATTTTTAAAAAGTTTTATTATACAATTAAATACATTGACCAAAATTAAATTTTTAAAGATACGAATCAGCAATTTTAAATATTCTGAATTTCTTTTTTTTCAAAGAATAATATTAAAAACTTATTTTTATTCCTCTCATGAAACATTTCATATATATACTTCTCAACACAGTATATAAGTGTAGTAGTGATTGTTCTACACGAGTGTGATAGAGCAATTACACTCATAGCAGAAGCAGTTGCGTCTATAGTCCTATGAATGCAATTAATGGCTGCATGTTCATAGTGGGAGAGAGCAGTGGATATGCAAATATATCACTCTGTCTGTCTGTATCATATTTTAATTTTTTTTCAAAGAACAAAAATCAGACCAAAAAAGTGAATGCTGCCAGAAAAGCTGTAGAACAGTGGCAACAGGAAGGGCGGTCAGCCGTGGTGGTGGATCCAGTGACTCAGTCAGGGTGTGGAATGGATGATCCCTGTCAACTGACAAATTCAAAGCTACAACATCTGACTAAGGTTAGGAACTATATGATTGTACATGTACAACATATCATTTCTTAACAAAAGTAACATATACATAAATTGTATAACTAACAAGTATATTAGCACATGTTGTTAAAAAGTTGAGCATAAAAATCAATTTTATCCATATCCCATAGATTTATAATGCATTTAGTACATATCCCCTACTTTAACTATTTCACACCTATCCCCTAGTTTAACTATTTCACATCTTTAATATTTTGTTCTGTCAGATGATCCAGATATTCTCCAATCAAGCTAGGCCTTCTTTATCCAGTTTTCTGGGCTGTATGGCTTTTATTGAGTTTTGGCTGACCCAGGCCAAAGATTTAGCAGAAATGGACAGAAATGATGGACTGCCACCAGAGGGCTGGATTGAGATGGCCAAGGAGGCAGTGAAAAAAGTCTATACCTGTACTAATGGTTGGTAGTCTTTTAGTTGGTTATCAGACCCAAGTATTTTGAGAGATCAGTATTTCGAATTGTTAAAATTTTGATGTAAAATGACTGAGATAAATTTTCTGATTCATTACTTGAGTACAGATGGAGTATTTGTCACACATACTGTATTCATGGGTTTCATTGTACCTCAAAAACAATGAAAAATGAAAATTGGTCCAGTAATTACAAATAAACTCATACAAATTTTATTGGTCATACGAGTTTTGTTTACAGAGCAACTGAAGTGTTGTATGACCCCGAGTGAGGATAAGGATTTACTGGTTGTCAAGGAAACTGAGAATTTGGAGAGGGCACCAGTTTCAGGAGGACCAGATTCTACTCAGACAGCACCAGGGTCAGATAGTGATAGTTCGTGCACAACAAAACAACAAGCAGATGATGATGTCGATGATTCCTCTGACGATAATGACGATGGAACAGAGAGTGATGAGGACATCGATTTTGATTTTGATGTTCCACCAAAACCAAGAAAAGTGGAGAAGATAGTGCAGAGGCATATTTCATTGCCTGTTATATTGACCTTGATTGACCCTGACCTAGATGTGGTTCAGTTGTCAAGGTTACTGATATGTCAGGTCGTCACCTACCATAGCAACAGTAAGGCCAGAGCTGCCGTGGCCAACAAACAGTATATCGACTTTGCCATAAAAGGTCAGTTATTGTCTTAGTAATGGTCTTATCTCTAGATAAAAACAAATGATTTAATAAATATTAGGAAAACAAACAAGATAAAACAGATAATTTTTGAATATCAATATTAAACAAAGATTTATATCGCCAAGGGACAATAATTATTATCTAAAATTTGGACATTTAAACAATATTTAGAGATCAAATGACCCATGGATTCTCCTAGAGTTCCCCTTCATGCGTTAAATAGTATTTCACTTTGTTGTCTTCTTTCATGGCAGTCGATTACCAAGAAGAGCTCAGAAAACTGGATGTTGACTTAATAAAAATGAGAGAAGATGCCATTAAAGACATAATGGAATCAGTTCAGAACTTGCGGGCAAACTACTGCATGCTCCATACCCCCTCAATGTGGGCTTTTATAGGTAAGTGCCCAGTATGGGCTAACTACTGCATGCTCCATACCCCCTTAATGTGGGCTTTTATAGGTATGTACTGGGTATGGGCTAACTACTGCATGCTCCATACCCCCTCAATGTGGGCTTTTATAGGTATGTACTGGGTATGGGTTAACTACTGCATGCTGCATACTTCCTCAATGTGGGCTTTTATAGGTATGTACTGGGTATGGGCTAACTACTGCATGCTGCATTCTTCCTCAATGTGGACTTTTATAGGTAAGTACCAAGTATGGGCTAAATACTGCATGCTGCATAATTCCTCAATGTGGACTTTGCTAGGTGTTTATCTGGTACAGAGATTATGGGCTAACTTCTACATTTTCTGTATTCTCTCCATGGGCTTTTATAAATACATGTATGTTCCTGACACAGGTGTACTCAAACTGTCTTTTACTTTGCTTACAAGTTAGAGAAAGCTATTTGAAATATTTTTCATTGCTAATTATTTCATTTATTGCTACTCTATACTTCTAACTGCCAAAGCGTACCTTGCAAATAAAACTGGCTTTTCATTAATCAGATGATGATAAAGAGGATTTTAATTTCATTGGAAACTTCTTAGATCATAGCTGCAACATATGAAGGTAGATTTTAGAGATTAGGATTACACAAGTTTTATTTTCACAGGTTATCTGATGTGTACATACAAGGAGAGAAACCAAGGCTTCAGTGATTTAACGTCGGCCATTGTGGATGAGAACTCTCCAGATCAGTTCCCTCTGCTCGCAGACAAAGTCAGAGTTATGTTTCTTGGGAAGTACAAGGATTACGTTGTACTTGCCCGAGGCAATGTCTGGATCCCCGAGGCCAAGGTGGCTAAACAGTTTGCCAAGGTTCTGGGAGAAGAGGTATATTTTAGTATATAGTCAGACCTCATTCTCTTGTTTAAATTCTGAGTAAAGTAATGAAATTTGTAGATTTTGCCATCTAGATTTTAAGTAGATCTATAAAAACAAGTAACAAGATTTCTATCTATGTACCAAACTCTCCCTTCCATGCAAATTTTTTTTTTTTAATATTTCAGGTTTGGAATGAAATAGATGTGGAAGTGCGCTCCCATGTTCAGCTGCACGTGTACCGTGAATCAGATATTCCTAACAGACATGGCCATTGTTACTCTAATCCTTATATTCCTAATGCACTGAGAAAAAAGCTAGGGATGCCATTACTTAAAAAATAATAGGCTATAGTGTTCCTTGTCAACTGAGCCTAAGGCTTGAGTGATGTAGCAGAAGCTGGAGATGCCACCATTCAAAAAAATACAGGCTACAGTGTCCCTTGTCACCTCATGTGAGCCTAAGGCTCAAGTAAGCTAGCAGAGGCTGGGGATGCAAATACTAAAATAATAACAGGCTACAGTGTCCATTGTCAGCTCATGTGAGCCTAAGGCACAAGTGAGCTAGTAGTAGCTAGGGTGCAACTACTCAAAGATTAACAAGCTTAAGTGTCTCTAGACAGCTCATATGAAAAACCTTGCAAATCTTCTCAAATAGACAAAGATTTAGGTTTTTTGATTCTTAAAAACCTTCATCTTAAAAGAAAACTTTAGTCATAATTTCTTGAATTTTTAAGGTAGCATTCTTAGATAGTGTGTATGCACATTTGTTTTAATCATGGCCCCTTTTTGTAAGATGGGGCTATAAAAATGGGAAAAATGCTAATGAAAAACAGCAGTTCAAAGTGACTAAGGTGATCATTGTGGCTCTTGTTTCAACTTAAAGTGAAAGCTTTCTGGTGAACTGAAGTGTAAGTTTATCAAGAAGGTTCAAATATTAAATGAAAAGTTTGCAATAATACATTTTGTTTGATTATGTCACTTTTAGTTGTCACTTGTCACTCTGTTGAAATAATTTATATATTTATTTTATGTTTTATATAGTTACTATTTCATTTATATTTTTACAAATTTTTTCTCTGTATTTAAAAATTATATATAACCGGGGTATGTATTTTTACAATCATTTACACTCTGAGTTGTATTTTATTTACAAGAATGTAATTTACTTTGAATACTCATATTCAAATGGTCAAATAGAATCTGTTATCATTTCGTATTCAGCATTAAAGTTGCACCAATCAAATACATTTTATGATATATATTAAAACTTTAAAAATTGCACGATTTACCATGAAATTGAATAGCATTTTGATTATTCTATATTTTTTCCATACAAAAAAAGAAATATTTACGTGAATACATACTGCTGTGATAGTTTGACTTAAAACATCTCTCCATTTGGTTTTTTTTTTTTTGGAGAAATTAATTTAAAATGTATGGCCGCCGCATTGAATATTATTTTTAATTTATACTTTAAATTGTTAATTTTATGTAGTAATAATGAATTATGGTCTTTTTGTTCACTGTATACAATGGTTAGACATAAAATCAATTTCTCAATCAGTAAATCTTGTTTTAATGCTTCAAAGTTTATTCTTTTTGAATGCATTTTTATTCAATCTGGGGTGTATATTGTTTTTGTCCTGTCTGTTTATCTGTTTGTCTGTTGTTATCTTTAACCTTCGCCATAACTTTTGAACAATGAGAGATATAGACTTCATATTTGGTATGCGTACTGCACTAATTGAGTTCTTTCAAATGACACCAAGGTCAATGACCTTGAATGTGACCTATATGCTAAAAATAGCTTTTTGTCTGCAAACTTTAACCTTCGCCATAACTTTTGAACCATAAGAGATAGAGATTTCCTATTTGGTATATGCATACTCCACTAATCAAGTTCTTTCAAGTGACACCAATGTCAATGACTTTGTACCTTGACTGTGACTTATATGCGAATATTTACATTTGCAAATGTTTTCCTTTGTATAACACTACTAAAGGCAAGCGTTTTATAACTGTATATATACAGGTATGGGGTCAAGAGGTCATAGATGTGCGTTTGGATAAACGTTCGACGTAATTTCTCTGTGACGTCATAAAGGGTCGACGCACGTTTACTGGATTACATACATGCCGTTGGGTTTAAAAGTTAACGCATTTCACACGTTAAAAGTAACAATCAGGCAAATATAAAGTATGAATAAGTCACAAATGTAAATATAAGTGAAAATGATACCTTATTTCTTAAAAAATAGCTTTATCTCTTTGCCCCTTGCGCTGTCTGTGACGTAATAGTAGCATTACATTTGTTACTTTTTGATTACATTATCCTTTTCCCCGCAGCGCACTTGCGATTACGTGCTGAAAAGACGTGTGTATGAAGATTAGTATACATGTTGTAAGTAACAACTGGTGCCGTATATATCACAGGCACCTGAAGTATGGATAATAGCCCCCCCCTTTTTTTTTGTTAATGAAAAAAAATGAAAGAGTGTATAATATCTCAAAAATATAAAATTTCCCCGTCAAACACATCTATATGTCGTTATATGCAAGCAGATTGTACTTTTTTCAGTTGTGCTTTTCAGTTTCGCCTTATCTGATTGGTTCATTGTAATACAGTTTAAATATCTAACCATTCAGATAAGGCGAAACAGAAAAGCAACTCCAAAACCTCCTCCAACGCTGCCAATGGAGAAAATTTTATGTATCCGATTAATAAATCGTCCGATTATGGCATATAAAACGCTAATAGCGGGGTTTAGGTTATAGAGACTAGTAGAAGAACATCTCCCTGACAGAATGCTTGCAAAATTATGATAGGTAACACTGTTATTACTTTGGAAATCTGTCTCGAAGTGGGGGTCCCCCCGTTTGTTTACAACGTTTGTTTCTTACCTTGTGTATTTTTATTATACCGAATAGGGCCATTCTTTAAACGTGAGAAAAAGTACAATCTGCTTGCATATAACGACATATAGATGTGTTTGACGGGGAAATTTTATATTTTTGAGATATTATACACTCTTCCATTTTTTTTCATTAACAAAAAAAAGGGGGGGCTATTATCCATACTTCAGGTGCCTGTGGTATATATCGCCCTAATATTTATGCAACCATCTGTAAAATGAATTAAAGTATTTTGATGATGGTTTAATCCTGTTTATTTTGTTTACATAATTCTTTTATGTGGACTTTTACAAACTTAATATATATTATCATAGCTGACAAGTAATTTATTATAAATTTTAAATGTAAAACAACTGTTCAAAATAATTGCTTAAGTAAGAAAGGATGTAATTTTTATGCTCGGGTTAAAATGACAGACAGCAATTTCTTCAGTCATATGCATAATCGATCAAAACTTGCAGAATTGCAGAATCTATTTATAAATAAAAATATATATATGAGGTCTAGAAGAAAAGGATTATCACTGGAGAAAATTTTTATTACAGTTTTTTTTATTAAAAGATATTGTTGGAATATCGCTTAATTTCTATTGAACAATACAATAGCACATTGTCGATGGAAAACATTTTAATTTTTAAAATACATTTAGTAAAAATTTATTTGATCACATATTCTTTTAATATTTTGACCGATATAGGGATGAAATACAGCCGTCGGACTCTGGCATTAAAATAACGAGTCTTAAATTAGCAGTATATATAACTAAACCTTGTTAGCCAGTACGAAAGCCCAGAAGGCTCATTCGAGATTCAAGGTTCGAAATACGAGATTCGAAATTCGAAATTCAAGTTTCGAGATTCAAGATCCAGATTAACCAATCAAAAGTTCCCAAAAGGCTCATTCAGATTCGAGGTTCGAAATACGAGATTCGAAATTCGAATTTCGAGATTCAAGATCCAGATTAACCAATCAGAAGCGGGTTCAAGATTTGATTACTCCCCTTTATTATGGTTTTACTA
The DNA here is from genome assembly GCA_003671525.1 of Saccostrea glomerata. Classification (NCBI taxonomy): domain Eukaryota; kingdom Metazoa; phylum Mollusca; class Bivalvia; order Ostreida; family Ostreidae; genus Saccostrea; species Saccostrea glomerata. The sequence continues at coordinate 3,882,439 of PRKT01000009.1, read as the reverse complement.
TCAATAAATCGTTTCGTAAACAAAGGTAGTGACTGTTCCTTCGCCAAGCGCTCGGCACTAGAAGTGAAAGTCACGGGTCTTTCGGATATGACCTTTAAAACGTAGGTCCCGTGTCACGGTAGGCGCTGGTACGATAAAGAACCCTCACTGCTCAATGGCCCTGAGTGCCGAGTATAGGTTCAAATTTGAAGCCCTTCACCGGCATACGGTGACGTCTCCATATGAGTGAAAAATTCTCAAGAGGGACGTTAAATAATATACATTCAATCAATCAATCGTTTAATATATAAATAACAAATAAGTCATTTAATAAAATTAAAATGCAAGAAAGAGTGTTATTTATATAAGAAGGAAATTTAAATAATCATTGGAATTTTGATCAGCAAGATCTACTTCAATTTATGTTTTAGCTTCTTAAATATTAAATAGAATACATATATCAGGAATTTATATATTTTTGTATTGTCTACTTTGTTTACGGGGTTGACGACATATAAATAAAGTTATGAATACGCGGCAAGTGTGTACGTAAAGGTTAACAATAACCCCACCCCTACCCACCCCGCCTGCCCATTTTTCCCAACACACTGAAAGGCTTGAAACTTGAAAGACGACGTAGTATTGATAAAGAAAATCGTGTTCGTTTTCCTGATAGAGGAAATACGCAAAAATTAAGTATTTGATAATTACTTATCTTCATCTAAGGCTTTGATTTCTTGAATTGATTAAAAATCATATCTACAATACAGCTTGGCGATATGAATTAAAATAAATGCAGCGTTTATTTTACCTTATATCAAATAGTAGATGAGTATAAATTAGATGCAGAACTATATAGCGTTATGGTGTTATATTTTAGTCTCTGGCCATAGCTTTATGACCAAAGACTTAAATATACTCTAATATAAACCTTATATAACGCTACAGTTCGATTCAGCAGTCAAGTCTCACTGCACAAATGTACCCTTTATAAATGTAATGAAATATATACCCTTATTGGCTTAAATTATTGTGCAGTGTATCTATACGATTCATAATATTTCATCCCTAATAGGAACAAATTCAATGAAATTGAAAATATAACAGATATGTAGGCATCGAATACTCAGTTTATTTAGACATACTTCCCATTTATTACTATAAGTGTGTATAGTTGGATGTGTCCTATTTCATGACCTTGAATATTGGTAAGAGTTATCTCCCCTTTTTTTAATTGATAAAAAAAAATCAATCAAAAAATTTTATCTGGTTAAAAAAATTGTTTTCAATTGTCATTCTTAATTTTTAATGTTTCAATGCATCTTTCCACCGCAGGATTTATTGATATTCAAATTATTGGAATTTTTATTTTGAAAAAAACGCTTTTCTCCATAGACTTTAATGCAATCTTTGTTAATTAACTACTGCTTAATTAATGAAATTTGTGAAAATTTCTCGCGGGCAATCCTTTTCCACTATAAAGTACTTGACTGACATCTAAGGGTATAGAGAATTTGGTCCTATAAGGGATGGAAATCCTTAAATGCAACATTCTCCATCAGCAATGATCTGATGAAATAAATTAGCTGACCTACTTACTCATCAAGTCAACGATAAGACCATATAATATGCCATATATACGTATTTACTATTTTGTTAAATAAGAAAAATAAGATTATATATGTATTTTTCAAAATGTAATCCAAATTTTATTTTTATTTCGTTTTAATACATAAAACATTTTTTCTTGCATTATCATTTTAGCAAATGATCCATTTGTTATAAATATATTCAACGATTTTGTGATAGTAAAAACGTAACAAAGGGAAGTAATCAAAAGTTGAACCCGCTTTTGATTGGTTAGTTTGGATCTTGAATTTCGAAACTCTAATTTCGAATCTCGAATTTTGAATGTCGTATTTCGAAACTTGAATCTCGAATGAGCCTTCTGGGCTTTCGTAGGTGCATGATGGATATGTGGAGCGCATCGGAACATCTTGACTATAGGGAAGGTTGCAGAATCTTTACACCTATAGGTCCATGTCGGCTTTTAAAAATCAGCATGTTTAAAAAGAAGGAAAAACTTGAGATGGAGGGGGCCTGGGGGTTAAAGGCGAATTTGCAAAAAATAAATAAATAGATAATAAAAAAAGAGTTTAAAAATCGAAAAAAAGTATTTCTTTGGAATGGAATTTTAACACAATTTTAAAAACAAAGGAATACTTTACAAGAGTCTAAGAACTCCTCGGACGTAGCGGTCAGCACTCGGCATTTTCCCGATGTTGTCCTAAGTATTCCGATTATTATTTATAGAGCAAATCAGGCAGTACTCTTAAAAATGTTTGTATGGAAATGCATCAATTGTACTTGTATTTATTGAGAAATATAGAAAGTATTTCCACAATTTTTCCAAGG
>PRKT01000009.1:3858437-3879890 GCA_003671525.1 Saccostrea glomerata | reverse complement strand
GGGGGGGGGGGGGTTAAGCTAGAGAGGGGCAACGCCGTCCACTGTTTTTGTTGTTGTTGCAAAGATGGATATTATAAAGGCATTGAGAATTGGGGTTTACCTTTTTTTGTCGGTTTGGCCCCCACCCCCTTTTTTCAATTAGCTTCCGATGCCCACGAATAGAAATAGTCCCTCATAAATCTTGCTTCTTTGTGGATTTTTGAGCAGTTTTTTCATTGAATGTTGATTCTAATGCAATTCTTTTGTAAAACACTTTTTGATTGGCTAATGCACTAATGTTTGAAGCAGTAAAACGAGCATTAAAGAGCGTGAAAGCTTTTTCATTGTGACGTCATAACAGAGCGACGCAAAAACACAATGCCCCGTGACGTATTTCATGTAACAAAATTCAACAAAATAAGACGTAAACAACAAACAAAATGTATGAATTGCATTAGAATGGGAATAACTGATCTTCTAATTTGGTATTAGCGACCGTTAATGCTGATTTGATGGTCGCAAACATCCGTTTTACCGGCTCCGCTTATACGCGTCGCCGGTAAAACTCAGTTTGCGACCGTTAAATCAGCATTATAACGGTCGCAAATACCAAATTAGAAGATAGTTATTCCCTAAATTTAAAATCTTTAAATAATATTCCGTTTAATAATAAAACGGATATTTCATTGGTAAAAAAAATCCTTATTCATCCTCTCACAGCATATGAAATACGTCATTTTTACCAAAATGACGTCATGTTTACAAGTTCATCGCGATCAGTGCTTTGTTTATAACCAGCTACATGGGATTTTACTAGCAACTTTTTTTAATGCATTGATAAGTTTTATTGTTCTTAATTATGCTTATACAATTAAAAGTTGCAAATCATTTCATTTTCAGGTATTATGAGAAATACATGAAAGTCATATTTTTGTGTGACGTCACAGTAAACTTTTCCCGTACAAATTAGGCCCCGCCTTCTTTTTCAAGCCTTGCTGCGTATTTTTTTCAAAGTGCGTTAAATGTCCACATGGTAAAAATATAGATGTACACTCTTAACGCACTTTGAATTTTTTTTTTCAAAGTGCGTTGAGTTTGTCCCAATTTTAACGCACTTTGAATTTTTTTTTTCAAAGTGCGTAATTTTTTAAAAGTGCGTTGCCACAGACGTCGTTCACGGTTAAATCTGGCAGTTTTTACGGCATCAGCATTCTTGGAGTCCCAACATATCTCGATCAACCAGTTCAATCTTCTACCTCTCCACTGCAACACCTTTCTACGTAAAAACTAGTCTTTGTAGACATCAGAACTACATCATCTTCAATAGATTTTGCTTTGTTTCTTTTTTTTTTTTTTTTACTTTTCTTTACTGGCAAGTTTTAGTGGTTTCTTTTAAAATGAAGCAAATAATCATTATCAAAATTAATTGCAAACGTAAATTTACGCAGTTCAAATGTCGTAATTTATTATTAATGACAACATATCTTTTAACTTAAACATGCAGACTAAGAGAAGTAAAATAGATCGATCAGAGAAGACACATGACAATCCTTAGGATGAATGGAATTTATCCTCGCTGTTAATTAATTACCTAGGGACCCATTTTACAATGTACCAATCTTGGTTTGGGTGAATAAAATGAACTTGAACAAAAGAACTTACGACTAAGACCAAAAATTTTAGGTGATTGTAAGCATGATAATTAATAATTCTGTTTCAATTTGATGATTTAAAATTATCCCTCTACATTCCATTTAAGAATGTAAATACAATTTTTCTATTTAATGTAATTTAGAAATTTTGAAATATTCAATTTTGGTCTTAGTTGTAACTCTTTATAAAACCTCGTGTCAATTTCTGCTGTCTCCCACCAACCAAAGATGATGACCGATGTCATTTTAAAATTTCCAAACCACAACAGAAAGAAGAGTTTAATGGAAGACATCCCTTCCTGGATTCTGGCCAGATTAAACTACTAAGGACATTTCAGACATTAACATATGTTTGTTATATATGTATTATATGTTATATTCATGCTCTAAAAGTACAAAGTTTATGTAAAACTGGGTAGGGATTGGATAGTGTCGGAATTGTGATTTTTGTTGTAATGCTATAAAGACGTCACAATTGCAAAACATTTACGTATTTCATTTTGGAAGGAAATACATGTTTTCTATTTTGAACAACATATTTTCTTGTTGTATATACTTAGTATATAATGTTATACACATTTATTAAACACTTAGTAATAAATACAGGTTTTTTGCATATGCGATATGGCTGACGTCACAATAGTCATATCAGCCCTGCAGGGCTGATAACCTATATCAGCCCCGCAAATCCATATCAGCCCTGCAAGGCTGATACGTCTATTGTGACGTCAATATCACACCCTTAGTAAATTAAACCACAAAACCCTACTTGTGATCATACACAATTTTTGATGGGTTCATATTCTCTTAATTTTAACTTTTTGAAAATAAGGTTAATCTTAATTTTCAAATACAATTAATAGATTATTTTCAAATTACGGATCAAGTGCATTAAAATAGAAGTGGAAACAAACCCAAATCGTATGAGACAATAGGCCATGTACATGTATGTAAGAAGTCCATGCATGATTATTTACTTATTTTCTTCTCAACTTAATGCATGCTGTATTTTATTACTAAGTATGTAATAAACATATTAATACATACCCTTTTCCACATCACATCCTGTATCAGCCCTCGACCAATATCAGCCCTCGGGCCTTCGGCCCTCTGGCTGATATTGGTGTCTCGGGCTGATACAGGATGTGATATGGAAAAGGGTATGTATTATTCTCTATGTAATTTGTTTTATTTTACAAAGTAAAATCTAAAAAAAAAATTATTATATATAGAGTTATAATGTAAAATATATGAATCTTTTTTCATACTCTTTATGAAATACTCGATATCAGAAAGTAATATTTAATGTAACATTTTAATATACATGTAATTACTGAGTATTATGAAATTCATTTGATTGTAACAACGGTATAAATTAATGATATCTTTGTATGATATCGCTATGCAATAGAGTATATCAGGTAGCTTGCAGTTCCAGATGGATAAAAACTAATGAAAACTATTGCCGGGGGAAAACACATTCTGTCAAGTATGCGTTTTTCCAAAAATAAGAGAAGGTATTAACTTTCGATTTCTGAATTTCATTTCTGATTGCTTGTGCTTTATATGAGCAGGACACACAAGAGATCAACCCTTTAAAGCATTACTGGGCACCACAAAGTGCATATTACACGGTGCACTTATTTGGTTAACCCCAGCTGAAGAATTCATAGCCGGTGGTTTTACAAAATGATTTATTGTTGTAAATCAAAATTCTTAATATTTATAACTTTTCTTACAATGTTGTTTTAAGTACATTAAATTTCAAAGCAATTTCTGCGTACGTGGAGGTATTGTGAATTAATTGTTAGAGAGAGAGAGAGAGAGAGAGAGAGAGAGAGAGCAGTTACCACCAACAACAATACACCTTAAGTAATATCTCTGGAACAAAAGCTGATTTTTAAAAAATTTTCTCCGAAAAAATAAATACAAATTGCACAAACATTTAAAGGTAGGATTGTAAAATATTTTAGTCCTTTTAAGCTGCGCCCGGACCAATCAAAAACCAGCCGATGTTTCCCCAGGGCCGACAATTAATGACAGGTGTATAAAATCTACATCCTCACCGTTATAAGGTAATCCATTATTTATTTTGCCTAAAATAGAATTTGGGCAGTTAATATCTACAAAAGCGTTGAAAAACATTTATAACTCTCCAACAAAAATGCAATGTCTTTGGAATTTACAGTCACTACTCATTGAAATGTAATCGGACAATATTCAACTCAGACCGTAAAGGAAAAGTGTGAAAATTATGTTTTTACATATTGCCTCCTTGGATCTATTGATAACAATTAATGTCAAAAGTGTGTAGGAAATTCAGTCATCAAACGTTCAAAACACGACAAATGTTTTTACATCTGAAAGTGAACACCGCAGAACAATCTTAGACGTTCAGAAATAGACCAGTCACCTTGTTTTCTTGTTCTTTCAATTGAACATCAAACGGAAGTGTTGTGTCCTAACTACAAAATGTCCTGTCCGTTTACAGTGTTTGTTAGAATCCAAGAAAACATCTCAGAGTTCTGCCAAGCACCAACTTTTCTCATTCCATCTTACATTGCTGGGCAGATATGAATAATTCCAGCCAGCCCCCCGACAATCTATCGCACGACGAGGTTTTTGCGTTGTCGGGTATGTACCGTTTCCGTGACGTATACCTAGTTACCGGTCTGTTGGTCACTCTACTGGGTATGACGGGTAACGCAATCATTTTTATGTCAGTTCTGAAGAAAGAAAAATTGCATACACCCATGTTTGCCGTTATTGGGTGTCTGTCTGTCGCCGATTTCTTGGCCATTATTGTCCGCCTGATATACTGTTGTCTCTTGTGGTATGACGTAGAGGGAATAGTGTTTGACATTGCCATTATTATATCGGCGTTCACACTGGACAGTTCATGTGCACATAACGTACTTTTGGCTATAGTTCGGTTCATACTCTTGGTTTACCCATTCAGATACCAGGGTAAGTTTGAACCTAGGAAGATCATTCACTATTCATTCGTAGCTTGGTTGGTTGCGTTCATCATCAACATTGGCTATGGCGTTTTCACTTTCCAAATTTCACATGGGAGCATTCCTGGAAATTTTCTACAGTATGTAGAGCCAAGTGTTATGGCTCTCAAATTTTCTGTCATGTTTTTTACTATTACTATTTTGCATTTCATATTTGTATGGAATATGTGGAGAAATGACACTCAAAATTTTGCCAGAATGACGTCACAATTGTCGTTTGTGGTAACGCTTGTCCTTTTGGTGCAGGTGCTTTGCATGGCACCGTTTGTGACGTCATGGATTATCCTCTCGCTTTACCATCACGGACTCTTTCAGATGAAAACGAAAGATTACATTATGATGAATACCGTCTCTAGCTTTGCTTTGCTTTTGAACCATGGCGTCAACCCAATTATTTACGTCATATTTCTACGCCAGGTGCGTAACACTTGCTGTGGGATTTGCAAAAAAATCTTTTCAAATAACTTCCGCCGTGGGGAAAGAAGTCGAACGACAGATTTCAGTGATATACCAGAGACCACCAGGATGCATCCTACAAGGCAAACCTCGGGGTAGTTATCAAAGGAGCTAACCCTCGTCCTAAGTCTTTCAAAGTATTCCTTATTTTGTTGTTATATTTGATTTCTCTTTCTTTATCCAAGAGAAACAATAAATATTTAGTGATTAAAATGCTATATTTATTATCAAAATAGAGCTTTGCTCTTGTTGTTTTCCTTCTTTGGGTTAATACTTCTTTTTCTGAAAATATACAATTTGACGGCTATCTTGACCGAAGCCGCTGAACTTCTTGGTCTGAAACATTTAAACGTTTTGTTGCGACAGCCTTAAATTTTAATTTCTCCATCTGAAAACAGGTCTTTCCTTATTTATTTGTTTTAAGGTGACATGTACATGTAGATCATGTGGCGTTTATTGAAACCACATTTGAAATAATTGATGGTATAAAGAATGAATATTTGTAAAACATTCTGCATTCCTTGACCTCCCATTTTGATAGGCCCGCGTACAAAGAGCTGGAAAATAAATAACTTTGTTTTGACTATTAAAAACCAATTAATCTTTTCAAAAAGTTATTTACAAATAAGATGTCGTGTATGACTTCACGGAAAGGTAATTAAGCGACGAAAATGTTTTGCTCGAATTTTGTATCACGACCCCCTTAAATAATCTATTATCCTCCATGCACTTATTTTGCTCTTCTCTCGATACAAAGGCTCCATTGCGCTTTACAGTCTTAGAGAGCCCGGCGTCCGTTTTCCCGAACTCTAAACATATTTATTTATGTCATGAAGTATTACCTTTCCTAAAAAGCTTGTCTGGCGCGAGTAAATTTTGTATTTCATCGAAGAATCAAGAAAATATCGAATCTAGAAATAAATTCATTTGCTAAGAATAAAAATTTCAATCCATTTTAACCATTCAGTTATAAATATCACTCGTGACAGAATTCGTTCACAGTACATGTAACGGTATACAGTATCTAAACAAAATTACATGTATTTATTTGAATACTGATGTATTCGAGAATGGAAAAATATAATTTACTTGATTGATCGTATGTTGTAAAACGTCCCTCTCGAGAAATTTCACTATCACGGAGACGCCACCACTTGCCAATACTTGGCACTAAGGGCCATTGAGCAGTGAGGAATCTTTTTCGCCCCAGCACCTATACTGCGACACGGGACCTCGGTTTATACGGTCTCATCTGGATGACCGATCTCAACGTCCCACAGTAGGATTCGAACCAATCGCAACTTCTCGGGCCTTTCTGACAAGCGGGAAAAACGTTTTTCCGACCTTTAGCGGAAAGACCGGAGACAATGCGATTTGGATTCAAACCTGCGACATAAGGATTGACTCCTTACTTCGCGACTCTAGATCAGACGATCTAACCACTGCGCCACGCGTGTGACAGACGTTAATGGTAATCTATCAACCAAGCTCTATGATAAACGTGATGACTTTACCTTTTCTATATACCGTCAACTTCCCTTACTATTATGCAGCAATATACCTTCATCACCTGCATGCGGAGATAATATATTTCAGTTGATTCGATACGCAAGAGAATGCTCTCATATGAACAATTTCTAAAAGGAGGTAAATTATTGACAAACAAGTTGATGAAACAAGAATATCAGCAGCCTCGTTTTAAGTCATCATTCGTAAGTTCTATCGTTAATACAATGACCTTGTCCTTAAATACAATTTATCATTAAGTAAAATGCTGACTGACGTTTTTCATACTAATTGTTAGTCCATATTCATACACTGAATCGATGATGGATTTTCCCGATCATGACAAGGAGCACACGGCGGGTGTGACCGGTCGGCAGGGAATGCTCACTCCTCCATGGCACCTTATCCCACCTCTGATGTTTTGGTGGTCCGTGTTTGCTCTGCTCCTATTTTGTATTGTTTTATGGACATTTGATCTTTAATACTGTTCGTTATCTCCATATGTTTCATTCCTTCGTAAAATGTTATTAAGAGATGTTTGTAAAACACTTATGCCCCCTCCCCAATACAATTGGAATTTTTCTAAGTCCAAGGCACATAACTCTGTCAAAAATGGTTGACTGTACCCAGAACAAATCTTGATCTAGATATCTTTATCCTAATTCTCTGAACCAAATTTAATCTTTTATATGTACATCCTCTGCAAAGATAATGAAGGGAAACTGCAAATAATTAGAATTTTTCTATTTCCAAGGGGGAATATCTCTGTCCAAAATGGTCCATTTGTACCCAAAACAGAACTTGAGACCTATATATTTTTATGATTAATCTGTATGCTAAATTTCATTTCAATATGTACACTCTCTGCAAAGAAAATGAACGGATACTGCAAATTATTGGAAGTTTTCTAAGTCCAAGGGGCATCAATCTGTTAAAATGGTCCGATCCTATCAACAGAACTTGACCTAAATAATTTTTCTGATTAATCTGTATGCCAAATTTCATATCAATATGTTCAACCTCTGCAAAGAAAATGAAAGTAAACTGCAAATAATTTGAAGTTTTCTAAGTCCAAGGGGCATAAGTCTGTCAAAAATGGTCCAATCGTACCCAAAACAAAACTTGACCTAGATACTCTTCTGATTAATCTGTATACAAAATTTCCTTTCAATATATGCAACCTCTGCAAAGAAAATGAATGTAAACTGCAAATAATTGGAATTTTTTATAAGTCCAAGGGGCATAACTCTGTCAAAAATGGTGGGATCGTACCCAAAACAGAAGTTGGCGTAAATATTCTTATATGATTAATCTGTATACCAAATTTCTTTTAAATATGTGCAACCTCTGCGAAAAAAATGAGCTAAACTGATGGTGGACAGACAGACGTTACAGCAGCAAAGCAAATATGATTGCATGCCCTCCCTTCTTTGAAGGAGGGCATAACAATGTTGGTCACTTTTGAACCAGAACAGATAGGGCTTTCATATTTGTTTACATGTGCCTTATTAGTGAAATGGCCTTTCATAATGTACTTCATACAGTACATGTTAACATTAGGTCAAATATCATATTTAACCTCGACATGACATGGACCTTGACATATTTAAACTTTTATCTTGATTGTAACATACTGCTTCAAGAATTATAAAAACTTTATGGCATTTATCAATTTTATTTTTTATTTTATTTATTTTAAAGAAATTGACTGTTTTGAAAATAAAATTTCCTGTTCCAAAAATAAATATTTTAAGATGGATTTGTTTTAAAACTTTAATATTTTCCATTCAAATGGCCTCATCTTCAGTGAGTTACTAGGAAACGCATGCTTTGTCTATTTCTTTGATATTGCAAGCTTACTCAGCTACATGTAATGATGTAGGCCTATATACAGTTGTAGAAATTGATTATCAAATTAAAGTAAATTCAGAATGAATGTTTTGTTACAAAATCTTAAATCAACACAAATCAAGATCAGTTCAATTGGAATTCTTAATAGCACAAATCCCAAAGGATCTGAGAAAAAAATTCATTAATTATAGACCATTATTTTTTATATGACTTCCCCCTCTCCCAACAATAAATAGTAGAATACCCCTTTTTTTGGACAAGATTTTACTCGGATAATTGGATTGTGATTCCAATGCCCTAATTATTTATACCCATTTACATTTCTTGTGCTGTTCCCGCCCTTGTTACATAACCTAAATGGAGAGGCGTAGCACCTTAACTTTAACAAGTCTGTCTGTTTAACAGCCACTTTAAAACAAGTCATCTAGCACTTACATTGTCAATTAGACATTTCTGTTTGTTCTAATGCTTTGGCCGACAACATTTTGATTTGAATGACAAATGGTGGTTATTTTTGACAACGTTTCTACAACACTCTTTAATCTTTGTTTTCTTTCTTGTGAAGACGACTCGAGTTTAAAATCATTTCAGTTGAACAAGCTACATTTTTTCCCTTTGATATTGCTTGCTTTAGGGAAACAAGAGATCCATGGGACACAACACTCACCTGTGCCCTGCATGGTGTTCTACAAAAGATTTGAAATAGTATTTTTTATTTACAGTTGGTCTTCAGATATCTGGACGCCAGATATCCGGATGCTTCAGTATCCGAACCATTTTTCATTGTACAGAATTTTTTAAGGTTATTTTGTCTTGTTAAAATGGTGATTCAAATATCCGGATGCTTCACATATCTAGAAAATTGACTAGGAACCAAGGTGTCTGGATAAATGAAGCTCCACTGTATGTGTTTTTAGAAGACCAGGTTATCCAACAATTTACTGGAATTCCCATGGGTACAGATTGCCCCTCCTTATTAGCATACCTAATTTTGTATTTGACATATGAACAAAGATTTGTTTGAAATCTTAAATGTGAAAAGAGGAAAACACTTGCTATAGCCTGCAACTGGATATTTAGAAATAGAGGCAAAGCACTGTCAGTTAACAAGCGATATTTTCTATTCTTATGATTTATCTCAGTGAGATGATTTTAAAACACTTATGCCTCCTCCACCAAATAATTGGAATTTTTCTAAGTCCAAGGGACATAACTCTCTCAAAAATGGCATGATCATACCCAAAACAGTATATAATCTTATGAAAAATCTGTATCCTAAATTTCATCTCAGTATGTACAACCTCTGCAAAGAAAATGAATGGAAACTGCAAACTGCAGTCATTATGATAAACATGATGACTTTACTTTTAGATAACCAACTTCCCTGACTTATGCAGCAATATATCCTTAACACCTGCATACAGTTGATTTAATAGGAAAGAGCATGCTCTCATATGAACAATTCTAAACTGAGGTAAGTTTTTGACAAGTTGATGAAACAAGTATATCAGCAGTCTTTTTTAAAGTCATCATTTTGAAAGGTCGATATAATGACCTTGTCAGCAAATACAATCTATCATTAAGTCAAATGCTGACTGATGTTTTTCATACAAATCATTAGGCCATTATTTACAATTGTCCACGGATATTTGCATTATTTCCCGATCATGACAAGGAGCACATGGTTGGTATGACTAGTACACAAGGGATACAAATTTCATCATGACCTTTACGGTTTAGAGGTCTTGTGTTTGCTCTGCTCCTGATTTAAATTGTTTAATGGATTTTTTTTATTTGATTACTGTTCATTATCCCTATACATTTCACAATAAAAAAACTGTAGATCATATTACGAGTCCCAATTAAATCTAAATGGTATCTGAGGATGCTTAACATGGACTTGAAGTTGTTCAGAAATTGTTTTCCTGTATAATTAGTCAAGGTGAGCTAAATGAGTCTGACAATCCTTTCAGTTTGAAGTAAGATTGGACAAATTCAAAGAGATGGAATTTTTTTTTACATTTCTGACAAAAAGAGATGGCTCCAGTATTACTTTGCTAAAAGTTAATATAATCTTTAAACTTTCAGATACAAAATATTCAAGTCGAAACACCTAATTTATCAGCACCTAAATTATGATATAAGTTAAGTTAGAGTCATTTTAAATAAATTTTATTTTAATTTTCAATGACCTTGGTCATTTTAAAAAAAAAATCTATAACATTATTGTTTCAATTCAATCTAATTTTTAAAGAGTACAAAGTACGGGTTTGAACCTTGACCTAATTTCCCGATAGACAGTCAAGCCTGCAGTTTAAGAAAAAGAACTGCTTTCAGCATATTTAACTACTGTAATAGCTCTAATTATCTTAAGAAATTTAAAAATAAAACAAGAAAAGTCCATAGATTTTTCACTGCTCATTTATTTTTCAAGTAATATGTATTTTAGAAGCAATTGTTATGTCCTTGAATTTTTTTTAAATAAAAATAAATATTGCACTGAGAAAACATTACCCAAACATGAATATATTTTATACTATGTACATGTATTTGCATACTCCCATTATGCTTTCAGCACATACATGTAAACAATGTACCGGTAACCAGTACTACATTGAAAAACATACACATCCTCAATCAGTTTTTTTAAAATCTAAGCTCCTAGAAAGTTGGTTTATATTTTTTGACTTCTACCATAACATGATGAATATTTATGAGTTCATTTCTAATTTGCATATTTTTGTATGGTCCCTGTCCTAGCACTTTTTGGAATCTGTGGTAATATTGAATCAACTGAGTTAAAGCTCCCTGAAATAAAAAATAGTCAATTTATATTATTCAGTATGATCAAGAATTGCAGGAACCTGGTACTAACAAGAGGCCAATACCAGGTTGATTGTCATTCTTGTTCTTTTTTATTTTAAACAGTCATTTTATTACCTGTAGAATCTGGGTGCCATTTTTGAAGTTTGTAAAAGCCCTCATTACATCTCCATTGATCAGTTCTAGAGCTCTTTTCCAGTCACTGTTAAATCCACGTACAATGGAATGTACTCTCCCTGCAATGACAAGAATCTCAGCTGTATTTCTCTTGTTTTCAGAAACAATGTATGAGTTTTTAATAACAAGTAAAAATGGCTACTGTAAATACATTCTTTGATGGGGAAAATAAATATCACTCTATTTCATTATACTCAAACACTGCTTTATGATTGGATTTAAAATACAGCTGTTAATTACTTAAGTTTCATATACCATTTTGGATAAAAACAATTATTTAAAAAGCTATGGCTTAAAGAGGCAACCTACAATATTTATGGTACATTATACAGTTATATGTATATTTCTTACAAAGTACTTTGAAAGCTTGTGCATCTTAACACCATAATGTACACAGAAAGGTTAAAGAATTCTATTTGACATCAAATACTTCAGTTAAAACCATGTAAGTGCAACGTCATAATAAAAATCCAAATGTGCCCTAGTTGAACAAGTGTATTATTTAAACAGGAATAATATATTCACAGAAAAGATATTTATCAATCTACAGTGAAATAATTGAGTCTAAGGAACACTGTAAAATGTGTTCATCACTTCCACACAGAAAGCAATTGACTGGTTGTACTTCATCTATGAAGCATAAATTGCTGTGATAAACATCTTTTGCAAAGGGAGATAAGTCAGGTAACTAGTCCAAGAAGTTGCTGTTTATACTAGTCCTAGACTAAGGTTTATCAGATACATACTCTCGTCAGGCCTGAGTGCCTCTACACCGGCTCTCTCAATGATACTCTCACAATCCTTGACAAATGAAATCATTCCACCAAAATGAGGGGACAACACTTCCTCTATAAACTCCTGAGTTCGGGCGGTCAGCAGTTCTTTAAAACTCTCCGACTCCTTGGATTCTTCTGCCGTTCGCTCCTGTTAAACAATTATAGATATTCACGCAGGAATAAATCAATTTCTCATTATCATACTGTTGAAATTAGCAGCATTTCTAATAATAGTTAATGCGTCCTAAAAAATCTACACGGACATTATTCTCCAATAAATCACAAACTTCATAAAAAAAATTATCAGCTCAGAAACATGTATCAAATCTGTACAATTCAAATGCATATTTGACTGTAGAATGAAATACTTGTTTAGACCACATCGATATGTCGTCTTTTGCAGTCTGAACACTGTAAATTGCATAAAGTTGCTGATGAATGTCAGTTTTCACAGCTAAGCAGGGCTGTTCTACGGACCTCCGTACGCAATTTAAACAACAAGATTTTAGTCCTAATTAAAGCAATATAATTGAAACGATATTTTGTTATTTTATATTCATAAAATTAATAAATATATCTTACAAACAAAATTATAATTAAAAAGGCTATTTTTAATGAATCAAAAGTTAAAATCGTCTGCATTCCATAGACAGGTAAGCAAACAAATTTCTCTTCTGGTGTTAAATGGAACAGCGAAATTGAGACATGGTGACCTAATTGGTTTCTCCATAGAAGAAACAATTAGCCATATTGTATAGCTCTTAGTAGAATAGAATTGATGTCCTTGTTGTCGTGAATGATGCAGGATAACCCCCTCGGTCTCAAAATGTGTTTGAAATATAAAAGCCTCGGCTAACGCCATGGCTTTTATCTTTCAAACATTTCTCAACCTTAGAGGTTATCCTGCAACATTCATGAAAATGCGGACTTTATTTCTTAAATATTATTTATAGTCAACATCAATCTTGAATTTTAGAACTGATGAAAAACTTGATTAATATAAAATGATCTTTAGAAAAAGATAACTACCGGTACACATTTTCTGGTTTCAGTATTGAAATAAATAATGAAATTGGACAAAAATTGACCATTTGCCAGTGATTTTACAAAATGTTTTTTTCAATGAAATACATAGAGAAAAAAAAATAAAAGTATTTTCACTTTTGGCACACATTTGTATGTACTTTCTTTTGAGATGTTAACTAGATACTGTAAATAATCTTTGACTAAGAAGCAGATTTTTATTTTACTTACATTGAAAAAAAATCTTTTATAAATTTCTCAGACAAGATAATTTAATAATCACATTGCATTGTACTATGTTATTAATCACACATGGTATACACACAAATTGAATCTGAATTAATTTTCTGTGATAAAAATTTGTATGCAAAGGCCATGTATTCATGACATACTTGAATTCAAAAAAACCTATTTTATTCATTGTAATGATCTTTCTTATATTTATAGTCTGTTAATTCCTTTTTTAACTACTGGACACTTAGATTTTTAAAAATTATTTTCTCAAACATCATATGAACATGATGTCAATCATATTACCAGTATGTTCTATCAATGAAGTAAAATTTGCATTTTACAGACACATGAAATGATTTTCTCTGTTAGGCATACCAGTTTTTTTGAAAAATGTTGAATGAATATAATTCAATTCAATCAGCTCATTCCCTATAAACTTGTGTGTGTTTGTATACCCCTATTGATAACCCAAAAGAAAGATGGAAAAAGAAAAGAATATGGGCAAAAATTCCCACCTTGGAGTCTGGCACATACTTGGAAGAAAAAGAACCAAAAAAAAAACCACCAAGAGACAAATTCATGACTTAACCTCTGTCATAAAAAAGACAATATCTGTGTATTCTGTATGACCAATTGATTTAATACTTGTTTTCATTTGTAGAGTACAGTGCTTTTTATTTTGGAAAGTGAATTGGTTTCAAGGGTTGCATTTGTTGACCAAAGCACAAATGAATGAATTGGACAAATATTCACTGTTATACATTAAGTTTAAGAATTATTATAATGGAAAGAAAGAAAACTAGCTGTAAAGTTTAGAGAAATTTAAATCAAAATTGTACATTAGATGGTCCATTAAAATAAGTAGAGCTTTTGATTTTAAAAATAAAAAATAATTAAAATGCATGTGATTATAAAGATGATGATATGCATGTAGAAGCAAGCATTATTTCTGGGTAAACAATATGTTTGTTGTCAGATTATAGGAGTAAATATGAAAATTACCTGTCTAAACTTAGTAGCAGATGCATGCTAAATCATAAATCATTGTCAAATCAATTCAGAGAACCAAAAACGTAGCATTTCTTCATTCAAACATGTAGTGTC
The DNA here is from genome assembly GCA_003671525.1 of Saccostrea glomerata. Taxonomy (NCBI): domain Eukaryota; kingdom Metazoa; phylum Mollusca; class Bivalvia; order Ostreida; family Ostreidae; genus Saccostrea; species Saccostrea glomerata. The sequence continues at coordinate 3,865,292 of PRKT01000009.1, read as the reverse complement.
CAAAGATTAGTTAAATAAAACATCAAATTCCAAATTCCTCTCTCTTTGTTCAATCTTACCATGAGAACGCCTAACATCATGTCGTAGTTATTGATGAGGAAGATAAGCTGTTCCTTCCTGAGGGGGAACTCGGCAGCCATTTTTAAGATGAAGTTTTCCACCTCTGTCTGCAGCTGTTCTAACAGGTTATGGACCCTCTCGTCCGGGAATGACTGATTGATCCCCACAATGGCCGCTGAAAACTCTGCGTACCTTCTGGTGATCTACAGGTATAAAGGTCTAACTACAGATAAAATACTCATTTAGCTGGGGTTTAATTTTCAATCTTTTCATGGTTTCTTATCTGTGACTACACTTACATCATTTGGTTTGTTGTAAATGTGTCCAATGTAATAATCTATCTGTACTTTGTTACACTTACATGTGACCTGTTGTCAATGTTATACTTACATAATGTGGTCTGTTGTCATTTGTTACACTTACATAATGTGGTCTGTTGTCAATGTGCCCAAACTTTTGGGGATCAACATCCCTCACGCTCTGTATGTTAAGATGTAAAACTGTCTCAAATCTTGGCCACATGACACCCAGAAGTGTATCCCAATACCTACAGAGTTGATGTCAAAAATATTGTATAAATCTCAGATAAAAAAATTTCCAATTTACATTTGTTCCAGGGATTTGAATAAAGATTACATCACATTACTAAAATAGTACATGTATTGTTTACTGATTTAACTGTACATACATATATAATAGGGATGTCAAATCGGTCGATTTTTAATAATCGGTTACTCGGACGTTTTTCCGATCGAGTACCCGGGTACTCGGTAAAAGTGTAAATAAATACGAACAAGTAAATTGATGAATAAAATACATTGTAAACTCTTGTAGAAATAAAACCACATGCTCTGATAGTAGGTTTACCCGTTAGTGTATTTCTCATGTAACAATGATGGACACTTCGTGCCCGATGAAATTTACTATAACATCGTTTATGTTCAATTTATTTAAAAGATAAACACAAGAAATAAAATCATTAGGGGTTTACAGAGTTTTTGTTTAAAAAATTAATCTGCTCGGTATATTGTAATGTAACTCTTTGTTGCGTTTGACGTCCAGGTATCAGTCGTACAGTTTAACTTGAACTTGATCAAGTTCGCCTAACAAAGCAGATTTACGGTTTTAGTACCCTTTTCGGTCCTAGATTTTCTAGTATTATGGGACGGTATTTTGCAGCTTTATGCAATGATGGACATCAATTTTTTTTAAGCCTTTGGCTTCAACCATTTGTATTGGAGGGTAAATAAACACAACCAATCAACATGCGCGGGAAAAATCATCTGTTTCTTTTCCCGAGAATTTACGGCTTCTCACAAAATTAACAAGATTATCAAATTTATTTAATCATAATAGACCTTAAACGAGGTTCGGTAAAACCAAATAATTAAAGTTCATAAAAAAAATTAGGGTAGAAGACTGCCAAAGGTGAGAAAAGCCAGATAACAAGTGCTTGGTCACGATAATTACTTTATAAACACTGCCACGGGCGATAACGGTCATTTAGAGGAGTAGGAAACCCTAATTACTGTATGTACAAGTGCAATGAGTATTTTACGTTTTAAAACAGATTGTTTGATGCATTAATAAATTAGCTAAGAAACATTAAAAAATATACATCCGAGTAACCGAGTACCGATTTTAGTATTCGATACTCGGACGTTTGATCGAGTACCCGGTTAACCGGGTACTCGTTGACATCCCTAATATATAATGATAATTTGTAGGGCTATGACAAGCATTTCAGGTAAATCTAAATATACACCACTGAGGACTTTTTGCCTACCTGTCTAGAGCGGGCACCCCTCTCTTGTGCATGATACTTCTAACTCTGTGAACTATGTGTATGGAAAGAAAAATGGCGATAGAATCATAGCATTCGGCCACATGGTCCTCCATTGATTTCTGGACAAAGAAGAAAAGACAGTTCAAAGTACACAGACGTAAATAATACACATTTAATTGGACATGTTTAACAGATACAGCCAAACATACCAGATATGTTTGTAAGGTTTTAGCCATGATGGCATTAAATAAGTCCAGGGCGGCTGTTCCTGAGGCCATGTAAAAATCTACCAGGAACAGGTACTCTCTACAGCAGTTGTCCATCAGGGCGTAGTGTAAACTCCGAAACAAACTCTCAAAATTAAACTGCAAAAAGAATCATAATAGCACAGATACAGTATCAAGATGTCATAAACTCTGAGAAAAAAAACTTATCTCAAAAGAAATGTCTTTTAAAAGTTGACAACAAATAGCAAACTGTTTACAATGACTTTACCAACAATTCAATACAAATAATTCAAAAGTTGTCTCCCTTTACCACAATGAAATTGACAGTCCTATTTTTATCCAACTGTATGTGTAGTTTGTAACATGACCTAAAACAATGTTTTTATCCTATAACATTTTATAACAGTAGACCTGTACCTTTGTGTCTGACTTTTGCTGGGTGTGATACATACCTTTGTGTCTGACTTTTGCTGGGTGTGACACGTACCTTTGTGTCTGACTTTTGCTGGGCATGAGGAACAATAATGGGGTCCTCCAGCCTTGCTGTTAAAACCTCCCCTCTGTTGCCGAGGGTGAAAACCGTCGACCGATTCTTCAGGGATGGCTTGGAACTAAAGAAACCTGTTCATTTGTTAAGAAAATTTAGAATATTGCTTTGAATGCTCTTTTTTGTCTAGTATAAGCAATTACCAGGTAATTTAATTCTGATTACATGTCACTTTTTTAAAGCAAGATGTTTTTTTTACCCCATTTCTTAGATAATCAGCAAAACACAATGGAGCAAGAGATGTTTGTAAAACATTTATGCCCCCCTTCTTCTAATAGGAATTTATCCAAGTCAAAGGGGTATAAATCTGTCAAAAATGGTGTGATTGTATCCAAAACAGAACTTGACTTAGATTTTTATCTGATACTGAGTAATTCTGTATATCGGTACTAAATTTCATTTCAGTTTGTGCAACCTCTGCCAAGAAAATGAATAGAAACGGTAATTAATTGGAATCTTTCCAAGTCTAAAGGACATAAATTTGTCAAAAATGACATGATCGTACCCAAAACAAAACTTGACCTAGATATTCATCTGATAAATCCACAAATTTCATTTCAATATGTGCAACGTTGTGAAGAAAATGAAGTGAAACTAAGAGGACCAACAGACTGATCGATCGACAGACAGCACAGATTAATATTCCATCCCTTCTTCAAAGGTGGGCATAAAATAACAGACCAGAAAAAGATTGGAACCCCCAGTCCCAAGATTTCCGATAAAGGCAGTGAATAAGCATGCTTGGTATTATTGTTATAAACCTTTAAATCAAAGGATACTCCTCTTGGCTGTGTCCTCTACTCCCATTAAGTCATCTTTGTCAGCCACTTCCTCAAACTAAAAAGAGAGGATGAAAAATAATACACCGAACAAAATGAACAATTCACAAAGAATTCTTCTTCTTCCCACTATAGGCCTGCTTTACTTATAGATTGCAAATCCTTACAGATTTCAATTCAATTACTGGATGGATTATCAAAATGAAATTGTACATGTATATGCTAATATATTCATACCAAGTTCATAGAGCATATTCCATTGCATTCAAATGTATGGATGTTAAAACATAAATAGTTTCTTTTCCATTTCTTTCTATCAAATTTACATTTTCATAGTTATTTAGTAACTTTTTCTTCATTTATTTACATTTAAAAAAAATCTTATTCAAGTAATTTACAGACATATTCTAAGCATTTTAAGGTAGTACATGTACTGAGATTAAGATATCTCATGAGATTAAGATATCTACCTGTAGTTTTATCAAGATATTAAGATATCTACTACCTGCAGATTTCAGATTAAGATATCTACCTGTAGTTTCATCAAGAGATTAAGATATCTACCTGTAGTTTCATCAAGAGATTAAGATATCTACTACCTGCAGATTTCAGATTAAGATATCTACCTGTAGATTTCATATTAAGATATCTACCTGCAGTTTCATCAGGCGGCTGAGGTAGCCTTTGAAGTAAGAGTAGTAGATTTTTGACATGGTATCCAGGTACTCATCTCGAATCTCCCTGGCAACATGTCTCTCATTGGCCATTAGGAATTCATTGAAAAATCTACAAAGATTTGTTAAAACAATAAATCAGTGGATTGATATTACCAAGATTACTATCTGACGGAACTCAAAAACCTGCAAAATTTACAAAATTTAAAGTAAAGGGAAACAAACCTGAATTTCAGCATGGCATTTTGGGGAACTTGGTAATTACTCATAGGTTTTCTAAATGAGTAAATCTTCTGCATCAAAAACTCCCTGATTTTGGAAATTGCCTTAAAAAAATGAAGTATTTACCGATAAAATTAGTTTTTTTTTACTGAATTAGATAGATTGTATTTTAATTCCAGGACCTACCTTAATCTTGAGTTTTTCCAGGATATCTTTCACATCATGACAAGACCTGGCATCCTTAAAAGACTGTTCCTTGACAAAGTTGATCTTATGATTGAGTTCATGTAGCTGCTCCAGAAATTCTCTCTCTGTCACAGGTGTGTCCAGTATGTGGCTAAAGACAGGATTCAACAACTTGCTTATACATCTAAACACTAAAATTCACTTTATCAAACTGTTCATGTTTATGTGAAATAGTCTTCATGTAAATATAAATTTCTCTTTAATAAAAAACTTTTTAATTTTACTCATATTAAAGAGATCACATACATGTATAAAAATATAATATTCAAATTGCATGTTATATAAAATCATCTTACTTAATCATCTGCTCAGGGATCACCATTTCATCCACATATTGACTCAGCTCTCCTCGTACAGCCTACAGACAGACAAACAGACATTTTTGTACATAGATTACAGACAGACAAACAAATATCAATGAACTTAACGTTTTCAGCTTGGTGTCACTTGTCTGTTTTGGTTTTTTAAAGAACCTGTCTAATTTTGGGGCATGACTTTACCTTGATTTTACCCATGTGTTATGCTTTTGATATCATCTGTCTGTTTTTGAGCTTGTTTCCTGTCTGTTTTTGAGCTTGATGTTACCTGTCTGTTTTTGAGCTCAATCTCACCTGTTTGGTTTTGAGCTTGATATCATCTGTCTGTTTTTGAGCTTGATATCACCTGTCTGTTTTTGAGCTTTATCTCACCAATCTGTTTATGAGCTTGATCTTACCTGTCTGTTTTTTAGCTTGATGTTACCTTCTGTTTTTGAGCTTGATCTTACCTGTCTGCTTTTTAGCTTGATTTTACCTGTCTGTATTTGAGCTTGATCTTACCTGTCTGCTTTTGAGCTTGATCTCACCTTTCTGTTTTTGAGCTTGATCTCACTTGTCTGTTTTTTAGCTTGATCTTACCTGTCTGCTTTTGAGCTTGATGTTACCTGTCTGTTTTTGAGCTTGATCTCACTTGTCTGTTTTTTAGCTTGATCTCACCTGTCTGTTTTTGAGCTTGATGTTACCTGTCTGTTTTTGAGCTTGATCTTACTTGTCTGTTTTTGAGCTTGATCTCACCTGTCTGCTTTTGAGCTGGATCTTAATTGTCTGCTTTTGAGCTTGATCTCACCTGTCTGTTTTTGAGCTTGATGTTCATACTAACAGACTGTTCCTGGAGGGTTTGGATCTCACTGCTGATGCTGCTCAGGTCACCCTGAAATCCATTCAGCATCTCCTCCATTCTCTGTACACCAAATCAGAAAGTGGAACACTCAGGTTGTATTAATTTATCCTCACTGATAAGTTTCCCATCAAGCAAACAATATTTATGCACATCTTTATTTTAATAAATGTATTTTACTAGCATATTAAAAGGGAATTGTTTTAACATGTTTTAAGAATTGATTTACCTCTAGTATGGTGTCACAGGCTGCTATCTGTTTGTGTAAACTAGCAATATTTCCACTCTCCTTAATATCTTCATAAAGTTAAAGAACAAATGGTAACTGTCTTATACTATTGTTAACATTTATCTCCTTTCTCTTCTAACTTAAATACATGCTTAAAATATACATATACTTCTTTTTGAAAGCCAAAATGCACACAGGGTTTGGTTTATCTACTGTTTATCAAATTACCCACCAGGATTTGTGAAGGTCCTGAGATATTAAATTTTGGCAGTTAAGAAAAAGGGAGACATGTACTTAATGAATTTGATTCTTATCTTGATATGTCCAGTTAAAGGATACAATCTTGTATTGAGGCATTTTCAACATCCAACAGCTCTCTTTCCACTTCCTTAGCATAAGTTCTCAAATCTGTACCCTAAAATACAAAAATTCAGACAGGTCAAATATTGAAAGATTTATTTTTACATACTTGCCTTGTTGTGAGATGTGTATTGTTTCATCATGTATATTATTAGTAACATTAAGTTTCTTGAACATTCCAGAGTGGTCAATATGTTTGGTCATTTTTTCTAGAACATTCTTGAACTTTGTTTATGTCTAGAACTTTCCAGGAATATCATGTATTTACAATTTCTAGAATATTCTAGATTTATATTAATGTATAAATACCCTGTCAATTCGATGCATAGATAGATATTGTCGTATAAGCATCATTGAGGTATTACTGGGATATAATTTCACTGGGACATTGTGTGCAGCAACGGACACTCTGATGTATGTATTATTTTTAGATTTTTGCTAAGTTTGTACTTAATGATTTGTATATTACTGTAAATAAATTATTGTTAAGTTTAAACTGTGTGATTGATCTTTGCTGGCATTTAGGGTTATTCTGACCCATAACAGAATTGGGGGCTCGTCCGGGATCAA
>PRKT01000009.1:3766645-3852830 GCA_003671525.1 Saccostrea glomerata | reverse complement strand
TAAGTTTTCATTGACATTCAAACTTTTTAAGGGGGGAGGTGTTGTGAGATGTGTATTGTTTCATCATGTATATTATTAGTAACATTAAGTTTCTTGAACATTCCAGAGTGGTCAATATGTTTGGTCATTTTTTCTAGAACATTCTTGAACTTTGTTTATGTCTAGAACTTTCCAGGAATATCATGTATTTACAATTTCTAGAATATTCTAGATTTATATTAATGTATAAATACCCTGTCAATTCGATGCATAGATAGATATTGTCGTATAAGCATCATTGAGGTATTACTGGGATATAATTTCACTGGGACATTGTGTGCAGCAACGGACACTCTGATGTATGTTGTATTTTTAGATTTTTGCTAAGTTTGTACTTAATGATTTGTATATTACTGTAAATAAATTATTGTTAAGTTTAAACTGTGTGATTGATCTTTGCTGGCATTTAGGGTTATTCTGACCCATAACAGCCTTTATACATTTTACATTCCTCAAATACTACTCTTAAACTCTGCTTCTCTTTACTATTCTTTCTTCTCAAGCATTTAAAAAATAATGTTTTCAGAAACTATTCAAAGGATTAAGATGAGACTTATTTAGAGTTAAGGGTACAACTGGCCTGTATTTAGGTGTTTAAGGGATACTTCATAATGTATAAGGAATGTTTCATACAATCCAATGTAGTCAAAATGGACTAGATAGTTTTTATATGACATATTTGCTCTCCGAGTTATTTCCCTTGGCTACCATCTTTGTGGTCATCTTGTAAGTATTCCTCTTTGTCTTACCAAATTTTAGAGAATGTGTCAGAAATATTGGGGGGGGGTCTAAATGGAATAAAAATTATAAAATATAGGAGGCTCTGTTTCCTACCCCACAATTGCCAGGATAAAACTTAAAGTTGGTTGAATAATGAAGGAACATGAGCATGCTGACCTCCAATATGGCAACCTACGGGAATTAACTCTTGTTACCCAGGTAATTTGGACCTACTGAAAACTCTCTATTTCGTTGTGTCAGTCATAACTTGCCAATTGAAGCGGGTAGATTTTATAGTATTGATAGATCTGAGAGACATTGTAACCTCTGCAATAACAATGAACTTGGTGAGGAGTTTCATCATTTATTCAAGTGGGCTTTTTTTAAGAATGAAAGATAGAAATTTATATCTAAAAATATTTACATTAACCCAAACACAATATCTTTTTATGATTTAATGAATACTTCTAATATATATGAACTAATAGGTTCAGCTAAGTTTTGTAAAACTGTTCTTACAACGTTCAATACCTGAACTTCCTATGATGTAAACTTAATTTTTTTATTTTTGTACATCCATCAGTACTGTCCATATCAAAGATCTTTTTCTTGTTCATCATGTTAACTGTTCATATGTTTACTTGTTCAATTGTTAAATTCTTATTGTATTAACAATATAGTAACATACCCCATGTGGGGGCTTTAGTGAAATAAAAAGTTTCAAGTTTCTATTAAACTATGTATATTTGAGATCATTTGTCTGGTTATCTAGAAAATGTTAATTGAGAATCTATGTGCACTTTGTAGGAAATTGTTGTTTAGAGCTTATTGTTAGAAAGATATATAAACATTTACCTTTTTAAGTGCATCCTGTACAACCTCATCTTCCAAGTTCTTCTGAATATGCTCTGAAATGTTCAATTGCTCTTTGTTATCTTTTATTTGTCCTCTTTTAATGTTTTTTTTTTAATTTTCATTATTAAAATAAGAATAAGGCAATGATAAAACCTAAATGATGTGTTTGGGGTGTGTTTTTTTTAAGTCAAACTGAAAAAAAGCAGATAAAAAGGAAAAAAAAATCTCTCAACAACTGAAATGCAGCAGCTCTGTGATGAGGCATTGTTAGGAGAGGGATGGCATCTCAGGTTTTCATTACATGGTTTGGGTTCTAAACATATTTCATTGCATAATTTATATAAAAGGATTGGTTACAAGTTCTTGCAACTTTAACAGAGAAGGTATGGGTTCTGACTAGCTAATGCAAACAGAAGAAAAAAACCAGAAGTCTCTGTCGAGACTGAAGCTCTACTGGTTTGTACTTATTGCAAAGGAAGAGAAAAGTACTTAAGCAGTTGGAAATTGAAACTTTTCAACAGCAATAAATAGAATAATGATCCTTGATTAAGTCTCTTTATGTTCTTAGTGCAGTCTACTGGCATGCCACATTTATATTATAATCAGACTAAAATTGTATTTGGAGTAGCATTTTGAAAGAATTTCACAGAAATTTCCCTGACCAGTAGAGCTAATAAGCTTCCAATGTATACCAATCTGTTGGCTTTCTCTCATTAGTCTATAATTCAAACTACTGTATAACTATCAACTGGCAGGTTAGAAAATTTGATTAAAAGACTAAAAGCAGCAAAACATCTCCCTAACAGAGATCTCACCAAAATATGAATTTATGATACACATGTAGGCCACAATTTTAGAACCTTCAGTGGTTTCAATAAGATTTTCAATAGAAGGAAAAATTGATGGAATAGCAGGAAACCAGTTTCGGTGAGGGGTCTGGGGGCCGCCTTAGGCCCCCAGCCGGTCCAGGGCAGAGCCCTGGTAGGGGGCCCAGGGGGGCGAAGCCCACCGGCCGAAAACGAAAATCAGCATTTTGGACTCATTTTTCTTACCTCTAAGGCCATTAAAAAAGTACCATTTTTTCACATTCCTGTCACTATCAATTATCAAATTTTACCTAAAAAAGCCAACTAGAAAACAAATGTTTACCTTTTCACAGATTTGTTTGACAGATTTATGAAAGACTAAATTTTTTCTTCTGAAAACTTAGTGTCTATAAAAACATATAGACAACTTATGTATGAAATTCTAGATCAGACAATTGTCTGTGGTAAAACATTATACTGGAAATTCTACATATTTAGTCCTTTTCACATAAATTGGTCAGGACTTTTATTCAAAATTCAAAAAAAAAACATTAAGTTAAAAATTTAAGATTTTTAAAACACTTTGGTGATGAACAGTACCCCCCAAAAATGGAAAAATTCTGCAATATTGAGACTTTTCAAAAAATAATCTTTAATCTGATTTACTTTTTGATGATTTTGTACAGATTGTCAGAACAAAAAAATTAAGAAAATGGAATTTGAAACAAAATACTAGTACATTGAAACCTTTTCAAATTTGAAAATGATATACTTTTCCTGTATTTCAAGAGATCTTGCACGAATAAATGAGAATAAAATTTCACATTTTCAGTTTGAGGAAATTTTGTAAGAATTTCTACGTCTGAGTCAAGATTAAAATATTAAGACTTTTATTCGTAATTATTACGTCTTGGCTTAACATTTGAGATTTTGAGACTTTGTGGAAATCCTGTAAGAATTCATACATTTTTTCGTAAGGTCTTAATCACCGGGGAAACCCTCACTTAATATTGACGGAGGCTGCCGCACAATCAATTTTCAATAGAAAATTCTAAAACACAAACAAATCTTTTCGGAAGGGACCATTTTTTATGCCTCTTAATCTTAATCTCAGCACGTTTCTCCATGACTTGCTCAAATATCCGTTGTCCGCGACGCCATTACATGACACTATCGATCTAATCAAACTTCCTTGAAAAAAGAGCGCATTCAAGGGAAGCTACTCTAGATCATGGAAATAGTTGAGGTAAAATCTATGGATTTCACGTATCAGCACCGGCAAGATTCTTATGACGGAAATTTCATAGCAGGCAAAATTTCTCGTACAGGCGGTTAATTTTGTAGGTTGCCAGCTCTTATTGAAAACACTGACCTTGAATACGTCCCTGTGTATTTTTATTACACAGTCCATGGCTTATCTCTGAACATAAAAGTACAATTTACTTGCATGGGCAGGAATAAGGATGTTATTGATTATAAGCTCTAAATAAAGCAAATGCAGTGAGCTGCTCTTTGCTGCGAGCTCTTTTAAAAAGCAATGCCTCGGTGAAGACAAAATTCAGACTTAGCACATTAATCCAAATGCAACTTACATACAATGCTGAGTTCTTTTTTCTCACTTTATTTCTCAAAAATATGTCAATTATTTACATATCAAGAATAACTCTTGTTACAAGATATCAATAAAAAATTCTTACCATCCACTTCATCCAGCCAAAAGTCTTCCGATGTCAAATCTAGTTCTCCTAAATTCAAATTGATATCCCCCTACGATTGAAAATGCATTAAAATATCAAATAGGTTTGAAAGTTCATAATTTCCATAGGTCGACGAGTGGAATGTAAAGAAAAATACCAAAACTATCAATATTGAACAAACAGAAAGCAACTGAGGAAATTTGGACTATATCATGATTCAAGAATTCGTCTGCCTCACCGAAGGGTCTCCCTTGTCGGTCATCTAAGTGTGTTCAGAAAAAAACAATGGCTGAATTAAAATAAAACCTTTCACATCAACATTTACAAGTAAACTCAAGCGTACAGTGCGAGAAAATTCATTATTTTGTTTTTTTTTTTCCGGAAAAGGATCTTTACCGTATCTTGTTAACTCGTTCTCTTGTTGATTCGGACTATTAAGAAAAAAAATATGAAACGTTTTCCAACATTGAAAAATCTACAAAGCGACGGTTAGATAATTATCACACACATCTGAGCTTATTGTAACATTCTGCTATTTTAAAATTGATGGCTTTTTCTTTCTCTAAGGCCCATTTTTGACTATTAATTTTCAAAACTGTTTTTTTATTCTGATTTTTTATTAAAAGTTCTCATTTTTCTTTTAAATAGCTTTTTCCTCTTCTCAATGTAATGCGCCCGTTAGAAAAAAAACCCAACACAATAGCAAACAATCTTTCTTAAAGTTTGATAAAAATAAACAAAAGTCATATAATCTTAATAAATATTAAGAATTAAGACTGATGTATATATACCGACATAAAACTATTATTGTGTTTGTTGATAATTAATCATCACTGATTTCCCATGACAGCCAATTTGTTAGAAGCAAATGCAGTGTCCAGTGTTGCACAATGAGGAAACTGAACACCGATGAATTGGTCAGTGACACATACATGGGCCAGCAGACGACAACCTGTCACGCGCGAAAAAAACTGACAGAACAATATAAAATACATGTAGGCTATGCCCAATCCGTCCACTGTTTGCCACTTCCAGCCGAGACATAAATTTTACGGCGCACCAATCCGCACTTTGGACATCTCTTTTCGAATAAGCGCATTAAAAAATCTTTTTAATTTTTTTTTCGAATTAAAAAAGTTCGGCTCTTGGAATAAGAGCTATCATGTTAAAATGTAGTGTGACGGAATAGTGGAATTTTCAGCAGCATCTCACAGAACACTATGATTGTGATGGACAGATTACGTACAATTTTCATGGATCTCTTAATTCCAGTATTATTTCTAGTGTCGGTAAGTTTTTATTAAATGAAAAAGATAATTTCAATGATTTTAAAATTTGAAATATTTCTAATCATATTAAATTGTTTATGCCTGTAGAAATGAACCAAATATTTTTTTGTCACATTTTGAAAATTCTGTAAAGACGCATGTCACTTTATTCTTGAATCTTGCTTTTGCGTGTATTCATTTGACAAAATTTTTTAATTGAAATAAAGTAATCATGGACTTAAATAACTAAAACAAATTAATTTTAACAACAATCTGTAAACATTAATATCATGGGCGAATCCATGCTGGATTTTTTTTGTTGGAGGTCAATCAAAAAAAAAAAAAGATTAAAAATTCAACATTTTAAATATGACAAGAAAGACCTTGCTATTGATAATATCATAATTTGCGGGCTGAATGGGTGTCCAAGATTGTGTTTTACTTATAATTCAAAATTTAACGTGGGCATCTAAACTCTGACTAGTTCCGCCATAGAATACATGTGTAGATACATGTCAGTAATGTTTTAGTGAAATTGGACCAATATTCTGACCCCGGAGATCGTGATGCAAGTCAATTGTCCATGACATATAAATAGACCTTTGGGACGATTTCGGCAGTTGCCAGTGTTTTTCCATTTACCCACAATATAGGTGACAGCCACTAAAAATTAAGAGATTTATTGAATTTCCCGACAATACATCACATTTTCTTTGCTGTACGGAAACGTAACGCCGAGTCCCAGGATTAGATATATAGAATTACTGAACTTATAAGTGACTCGATATCAATTAATGTCCCATTACATAACGAAGTAATCACTACCTAACAATTTATAATGTCAGTGGTGTATCAAGGATTTTTAAAAAGAGCTAGGGTGGGGGTGTTAAAATCAAGTTAGGGGTCTAAAGAGCGAACCCCGAAAGCTGTCAATTTTTGTTTTTCTTTTAATTTTCTTTTTTTTTATCTTAGCTAAATTTTAAGGTTAGATTGGCGCAATATCCCCTCAAGAAAAATGATTTCGTAATTCTATTTACATGCATACATGTATAATAGAATTACGAAATTGATCATTTTGCTTGTTCTCAGACATTAATTCATTTGTGAGTATGCGTGTTTTTAGTTTACTTTGAAATACAAAATTGTCAAATGTTTTGCTGAAATTTCTTTTTAAAAACTGTTACACAATGATCCATTACATTACTTATTTAAATCATGAAAACTTATTTTTAGCGACGAGCTTGTCGATTTTTTTGTTGGATACAATTATCCGTCATGTCTTCACTCAGTACACGTTCTATACAAGACACTATAATGGCTCCCAACCTTCCTGTGTGGTAGTCTGCTCCAGTCACTGACGGCCACATCAGCATTTCGTTAAGATGAAAATGAACCATTCTATTGTTCCGAACGCACGTATGTCCATAACTTCAGCCCTACTCTATCAGAGGCGCTTAGGACAATCAGTCACAATTCTGTCAGCGTTATGTGCAGCCGTGCAAAAAATCACACATTCTTCTTTATTCACACTCTGCGATCCCCTCCAGCAACTGTTAAAATGTTTATTGCAATGGCCTTCGGCCAGTGGAAACATCACGGGTTCAACTCATCGAATTATCAAGGACTTTCTGAGTATATTCCGTTGTCGAAAGATCGAACATAGTCCCTGAGAGCACTACACGTTGAAACCAGAACATCCATCAATTTTTCCCTTTGCAAGAAGGTGCTGTTCAATCTTGTATAAAATGTTTTCAATCTCTGATAGAAACTGTACATTTCCACGTTCTTGCTATCTTCCGTTTTTGAAAGTGGAGTAAGTGGGGTTTGGATGCATGGGTCTTTGATGCCAAGAAGAGTAGAGAATTATGAAACAGAATTCCACAAGACCATTTCTAGATACTATTACATAGATGTATAACGTGATCTGGACATGACATTGATTAAACTCATGTAAATTTAAATACTGATTATAAATGTTTTAAATAAAAAATCATATAGAGATGCAAGCGGCACCAGATAGCTTCAACCTATAAAGATGTACATATTGAGTTTATTTCAAGACAATGGAGCAGTACTGAACAGAATTCACTGCATTTACCTATTTGGGGGAAAACACATTCAAACGAAGTATCCACATTAGTTTGTTTAGGCCTTCTTGATGACTCCAATAAGTTAAAAATGGTCTTACATGTATATACAGTCCGTTTATTGTAATGAAGTCTGGGGACAGGACCCTCTAAATGCACTCTTCAGTGTGCCGTATTTCAAGCTTCCTTAAAGATATCTCTTTGCTGCTGTTCAACAGTTGTGCTTAGCAAAATAAAATATCATTTTTGGAGATACACGTGTTTTTTTTTTTTTTTTTTTTTTTTTTTTAGATAACCATATTTTCATTTCATACAAGCTATGCAGATAAATAACCTTAAAAAAATAATTAAATGAATAAATTAAAAAAAAAAACCTCTCATACGTTAAAAGTAACTCAATGTACATGTGTAGATGGTGTTTTCTACCTATTCCCACTTTTTAAAAATCTCAATTCCACCTATTCCCACTTGCAAATAACAATGGATGTTTAGATGGTTAATTGTTTTTATTAATAATTATACTAATTAAATTCCCTCTTAGATTCTTCTGTTTGTTTTTTGTTTACATTTTAAGTCAGAAATTTGTAGAAATATTATTTATTTCCTTCAAAAATATTGATTTGAGAAAGTAACAAAAAAGGTCTTACAAGAAAATGCATTTTAATATCTTGATTTTAGAACATATAATTTTTTTTTCTCGAGGAAATGCATTTAAAAAGGTGGATTCTAGAATTGATAAATAAATGGGGGAAATCTTATTTAATTCCCTTAAAAATCAATTTTTTCTTTCAAATGTTTGTAAAAATTCTGATTTATTATTTGTATGTTTTCATAGTTAATTATTTGTTTACACAAAAATTCCGCCTATTCCCACTTGAAATCTTGACTTTTCCTACCTGATTTTTAAAAAGTGGGAATAGGTAGAATGAACCGTGTAGATATGTATGTACATGTATTATTCTCTCATCCTTTTAAATAATTAAAGTAAGGATAGAATGAAAGCTAGATTGATTTTTAAAAGTATTTCTGGATAAATCCGTTGCTTTCAGTTTAGAATACATTTTTTTTACAATCTAGATACAGAGGCCATAAAAGTTCAAACTGAGAGAATTTTTAGACGACGATTCAAGTTTTGAAAGTGTGAATTTGAAATTTGGAAACTAATAAATAGCGATATGGAACGTAAATCTCCCCTACGTATATGTTAAAGCGTATTTTGCTTATACGCTTGTTGCGTCATGTGTTCATGTCGTTACTAAGTTATCTAAGTAATCACTAAATCTCTCGCCGAAAGTGTCGTATTTATGTCCGACAAAAGACATACATTGTTTCTACGACAATAGTGTCGTAAAACAACATTTAATCATTCCGAGGAATTCCGAATAGATCGCGCTAATTTATCGTAGAAGGCATGTCAATCGTCAATCAATCACTCCAATTTTTAGTTACAATACTGGCCACCGATGATTGACTATGGACAAGATACGTATAAAATCGCCGCAATTTTTGTACAGTTCAACATCGGGACATTGTAAATTTTTTTTCCATTGGGTAATGATTGATAAAGACTATTAGTATTAGAAAAATCAGATGCATGGAATGTTATAATAGCGATCTTTCACACAGTAATCATATAACAAAAAAATCCAGTTGCAAAAAAACGGGATCAGGTGCCATTTAGAGTTAGCTTCCCCTTTCGACTGGCCACGCCCACCGTGTACCCCAACATTGTAGCTTTAATAAAGTCTGTTAATCTGTAGAGCTTTTATACACACAGTTTGAAAAAAAAATGACCTTACAATTTGAATTAAAGACGCTGTTCAACTTTTCACTTAACGACAGCGTGTATATTCTATCAATACCATGTACTGTGTTAACAATATTTGTGTAATGATTTTAAATGAGACAGTAGAAATCCTTGTTTAACTAATCTATTTGGCAGTTGTCTGTTCCTTATTAAAATTGTTCGTTCGAAGAAAATGATCTTGCAAATCGAATCAAATATGAGATATAAACACATATGACAGTGGTTATGATATAATGCTAGTTAGGCCATCCTTAAAAAATAGTTTTTTTGCGGTAACGCGACCGACTCACCAAAATCCACCCTACTGGATTTTTTTTATGGGTTCAAATTTTTTTTTTTTTTTACATATCCATTTTCTAATTTTATCCTATTGACATTTTTTTACGTCCCCATTGCACCTGTAGACGCCGTTTTTAAAAAAAAAACTGATGTGTTCTGATATTTGAACAATAAAAGATTGGATTCATTAAGAATGCCTTAATTTTCTTGTTTGATTAGTAACTTAATGTGAAATCTAAGACATAGTTAATACCTCTATATAATCGAAATTTAATTCTGACTTGTTGTCTCCAAAAAAAAAGCCTACCTACCTACCCACACCTAAAATGATGAGGCGCGTTACCGCAAAAAAAAAAAAAAATTAAGGATGGCCTTACAAGGAGAAGTTAATTAGAGAAAACTTGAAGCTATCACCTTTATCATAAAATTTATGTAGTTGTTTTGCCATCAATATCTTTCTCTACAAAAACAAGTTGAAACAATAAATAACCCCGAGGGACTGTAGTGTCTTTTCAAGAATTCAATGGATTATATCGATTTTAAGTATGAATGAAAATATATTGTGCATAATGATCTACATTTGTACATAAAATAAGAATTTTTACACATTCTTCTTTTCATTCACTTTTCTTGTGCATCTTTTTTTCTTTATTCCGCCTGAAACTTTTCACTATCATCAATTGTAGAAACAAAACTCATATTTTCAGTGTTGAACTATCTAAATTCTAAAATTGGTGATTTATTGGAGTGGAGGAGGCTTATCTGATAAATATATGTATAAAGATTTTGTAATCACCTTAAAAACCACAACAAAACCTGTCGTCATGAGGGTCAATTCACATTGGATCTTAATTGCCGCGTTTTTCTCTAGTTACGTCATGTTAACGATAAACGAAAATAATATTTTTATTTTACTTCCTCTTACTTGTAAGATAAACAAATGTAACACAAAAAATCGAAGCATTGTTATATTAGATATATACTTTACTTTTTATCCTTTACAGATATTATTACCTCCTTTCGTGGAAACATTACACGCCCCCCTCAACACAACAAGAGTTTTCACAGCACAGCCCCCTCCTAGCTTCCAAAAACAGATTGGTTTAGGTGCTAAAAAGTCGAAAGTATTTAGTTTTTCCGGAGGTTCTAATGCAGGGGTAGCGCCACCCCTCGTAACTAAACCAAAACCCCTCCAAACAAAGACATGGAACGTAAGAAATTCTTATCAGATCCAACCACAAGGAGTATTTCCATCCAATCAACAACGAAAAAGCAGTGTACCGCCGTCATTTCAAAGGAAAATTCAATCTAATCAGTTTATGTCACAGACATTTAACAGAAATGCAGTGCTCCAGACAGGAAACTCCGGATTCCCGCCAAAAAGACAATTTCCAATGACAACGCCTGTTCCCACTCCAAGCCCAGATGCGGTAGGGGGCGTGCGATTTAATTTCAAACGCGAGCAGGCAAGACAAGCTCGATTAGCTCGAATGCGCACTACCTCCCCCAAACCAACAATGAAACAGGTGAAGAATGTACCGGTAAATCAGAAAAATACCAAAACTTCAACATTCAACCGATTTAATAGAGTTAATCGTTTTGGAAATTCACGCATGAAAAATCAAAACAAAAAACCAGCCCCGACTCCGAAAAAGAAGTATGTTTCAGGAAATGGAGTACAGTATACGGATTTGTCTAAAATAGCTAGTGATGGAAGTTATATGGGGAATCAGGACCCATTGTATGTTTACTCTACAACAACGGCACCTCCGCCAACCTACCCACCCGCTCAAGCTCCCTATAGACAACCTAACAGGAATAACTACCAAAACAATTATTACAGGACTACTACATATGGATACCAATATTATCAGACAACCAACAATTACAATTACGACCCATACTACCAAGGCCAGTATCCAGGAAACTACCAGGGAAGCAATTCACAATATCAGGGAAATAATGCTCAGTATCAAGGTAACAATCCACCTTATCAAGGAAACTATCAGGGGTATGGAACGACTACTCCATATTACGACCAAGGATATCAAAACCAAGGCCAATACAACCAAGGATATCCACAAAATCAGGCAGGATATCAGTACACAACACCACCCTATTATCCACCTAATCAAGGATATCAAAACAACTACGGTCCTCCACAAGGGGAAACCAATCAACAAAATGCTTATTCAGGAAATCAAACCTCATATCAGAATTATAATAATCAGGGACAAAATACACAATATCAACCACCTGCTTCAGGCCAAGGCCCAAATGACCAATATAAACCTCCGCCACCAGGACAACCTCCAAATACCCAGTATCAACCTCCACCCCAAGGTCCAAATACCCAGTATCAAGCTCCGCCACCAGGGCAAGCACCAAATGGTCAGTACCAACCACCACCCCAGAGTCCAAATACCCAATATCAACCTCCACCCCCAGGTCCAAATACCCAGTATCAAGCTCCGCCACAAGGGCAAGCACCAAATGGGCAGTACCAACCACCACCCCAGAGTCCAAATACCCAATATCAACCTCCACCACAAGGACAACCTCCAAATAATCAGTACCAACCACCACCTCAAGGACAAGGCTCAAATCAATACCAACCTCCACCTCAAGGACAAAATGCCCAATACCAACCTGCTGGACAGGGACCCCCGCCCCAGTACGGCCAACCTCCACCATATCAAGAGGGACAAGGCCCTCCACCAGCTCAAGGTCAGCCACCATATCAAAGCCAGCAAGGCGGTCCCCCATACAACCCACCTATACAGCAAAATTATCAACAACAATCGAATGCTACAGCCAACCAGCCATATCAATATCAACCAGGACAAGGCTTTAATGATAATTATATTGCTCCATCAAATGAAGAATCTTCACCCTCTAAAAAGCAGAAATGGATAAGAATTGACAACCTTATGACAACAATAAAACCACCCACAAACGAACGATGGGTACAAGTTGGATCTATCAAACCTACTTGGACAACACAATCAACTTTAACTGTGAAGCAAAATAAGAAAAAACAGGATTCATCTACAAAGACGCCACCTAATGTTGCAGGTTGGGGTAAGTGTATTGAATTTAAACTTAAATAAACTATTAACTGTACATCATGACTGTAACTTGTTTACTGCTGCTGTTGCCATTTGATTTTCCAATTTAGCTTCAGCATAAACTTAAAAACCTGTATTTGAAAGGAAATTCTTGGAAATTTCTACGCTTATCACTTTTAATAAGAGCTTCGAAGCATTATTCACAATTACAGTCATTGAACAATATGCTCTTATTCATGAAAAAAGAAACAAATCTCGATAAGAAAACTTACATAATTACTTCTTTCATAAACAAGTTTGCATGATTTAGAAATATATATTCAGAAATGCTTATTTTTGCATTGCATCTTGAGGATCTTGTTTTGTCAGTTTCATTTTATTTATGCCAATCATTTGTTTCAGGTGACCCCGCCCCTAACCCCAATGACATAAATTCCGAAATAATTGGAGACAATATGTTAGATTCTCCCTTAGATGTCACGAAAACAATAGAAAAAATAAACAAATCCTTTACATCTAAAGCAATAGATACAATAACTAGTAAACCTGTTTCTGATAAGCCAGTAAGGGGGGACATACAAATAGAAAGCAAAAAAGAAAAGATACTAGAAATAAAAACTGATAAAGTCGTAACTAAAAATGAAGCTAAAATAACTGAAACAAAATCTTTAAAATCTGATAAAACTAGTACTAACACAAAGGAGACCAAAGTAAGCAAAGAAAAAAATGTTAAAGAAATAAACTCTAAAGATACTAAACTTGTTCCAGAAAAAACAGGAAAGAAAGGTGCTGGCAATGAAGGAAATACCAAAGTAAGTGAAAAGTCAAAAACAAAGAAAACCACACCTGTGGTTTCTGCTAAAACAACACCAAAGCCTAAAACCACAAGCACTACCACAACGACACCCAAACCAACAACAACACCGAAACCTACGACGACAACACCAAAACCTACGACGTCAACACCAAAACCTACGACGACAACACCAAAACCAACGACGACAACACCAAAACCTACGACGACAACACCAAAACCAACGACGACAACACCAAAACCAACTACAACGACAACAAGAAAACCTACGACATCAACTCCAAAGCCCACCACCAGGGCACCAACAACCGCAACCACAACAACAATGCGTCCAAAAACGACATCGCTGCCTCCAAAAAAAGAAACAGAAGCTCATACAAAGCGAACAATGGAGGTTCATTCCAAAGCTCAAGTTGAAGGTGTTCAAATGAAGACTGGAAAAGGAGAATCAACAAAGATTAATATAGAAGCCTCTAGAGCCGAGAACCTCATCCACAAGATGATAACAGGTAAGGCCTCAGTTTCAACAAAGACTGACACAGTCGTTAATACTAAAATTTCAGATAAAAAAGATCTAAAGAAATCTCTATCTAATATCATTAAGCAAAATAAAAAAGTCCACACTGAAAAGATTAAAACGTTAGACTCAAGTGAAATGAAAAGTCCCATGAAGTCACAGCCAATCAAATCTAAAATAGTCAATCAAAGTAATTTGATAACAAACACAGAAATTCTAGGTAAAAATTCTAAGTCCGAATCCATTATAAAGCAAATGTCATCTTCAAATATGTTGACCAAAAATAATGAGATTTTTGGAACAAAACCCGTATTGTCTCAATATGTAAATAAAGACGACATTAAAGCAGCAAAGCTTAAGGAAACTGAATTGCTTGCAAATCAGGTTAATGCTTTGAGTAGTAGTCAGAATAAGTTAACTGGAAGGAATAATGTGGTGATGATGGATGCTGATTTGGTCCGTAGTTTTGTAAAACTGATTGAACACTTTACCACCCTTACGCAGCCTTTAGCAACTGCAAGACAAAGAATTCTAAATGCTAATGAGTCTAAACCAGATGATCCAAAATATGTTTCTGATCGTAAAACTGCAAGCACCTTGAAAAAGACCATGCTTGGTAAGACTGACTCAAAAATGCCAGGGATTCAAAGTACAAGAAAACAAACCACAAAGACAACAGACAGAAGCCGAAGTAGGCTTCCATCAAGTGAATTCATT
This sequence comes from Saccostrea glomerata, assembly GCA_003671525.1. Lineage (NCBI taxonomy): Eukaryota > Metazoa > Mollusca > Bivalvia > Ostreida > Ostreidae > Saccostrea > Saccostrea glomerata. The sequence goes on along the minus strand of PRKT01000009.1, from coordinate 3,838,156 downwards.
CAAGAGTTGTCAAGCGGATCAAGTACACCGACGAATATGCAGGTCATTAGATTATCAAAAATGGAAAGAGAAGCACAGAGCGATTATGCTCAAAGATTAGAAAAAACAACAATGAATCAACTGAGAAGCCAGTATCGTTCAGACTTTGAAAATAAATTAAATATTCAAAACCTAAATCCTTTCAAGTATAAGCCACCTGTTTTATTTGCATCTCAAAATATTCCTTCGAATAAAGACAATTACATGCCTCCTAAAGACGGAATAGAAAGAATGCAATTAAACGTGAAGAGCTCTTCAGTACCAGAGAGTTTGGACAACGTCCTTCCTTTGCCAGAGGTTATTACAGCTCCTCCTATTCCATTAGACTTAGATCTTTTAAGTGCCCAATTTGTTTTCCCCAATGACGCAAGGAACAATGATAATTATTTGTATCCAACGGAAACAAGGGCAACAATTGAGGCACGAGTTATGCCCGCGCTGCCTACAACAACACCGGATATTTTTTTGGCCTTAGGGGACACCGGTCATTTTCAATCCAATGACCTTTTTAACTTTCAAACGCAAGGTGCAAAATCTGTTGAGGAAAATTTGCTGAATAAAAAGAGTAACCGTCAGATCAATTTCAGCTCACGTCAGTCACCAGCATTTCAACATATTGACACCATTCAAACAGAAACTATTTACACCTTGGATGGAAAACCGATCAGAACACGATCTAAAAAGAAACACTCTTTTCAAACAAACCCGATTGAAGCCAGAAAGAGAAACAAAATCCTACATGATAAAATGGTAAATGAAGCTTCAAAGCCATTTTCTGGAATACCCAACTTCATTTCAGAAAAAGTCCCTATTAATCCTGTGAATGTTTTTGGTGAACTTAAAAATATGAAGGCTGGAATGGTTACAATAGATAAAAATGTTTTACCCACTTTGCCACCAACATTTGAAAGCACGAGCAACTTAAAACAGAAAGGTAGAAAAGAGAAATATGCGAATACTAAGCACAAACAAATTCATGCTAAAGAAAACAAAAGTATTTACGATGTTCCTCGAAGAAATGCTAAAGTAAATGTGATGACAAAGAAAGGGCTAAGATCCAATATAATCCGCAAAAGTAATAGACAGGAAGCAATGTTACCAAATTATCAAGCCATTGGAGTAGCAACAACTCCTAACCGGAAAGCCAATTTGAAACAACCTAGTATTGCAATGGACCCCTTTAATCATCAAGCATCAATTAATATTCATACTATGGACGTTGAAAAAATAGATGCATCTAAACTACATATTCCATTACCTCCTCCAAACAAGTATCCAAAAGTAAAACCGGTCAAACAGCATGCTTCAAGCAATTCAATTCAATATGGCATAACTGGGAAAATGTCGAATGTTCATCCTTCATTTAATCAAGAGGTAGTGAACAGAAGAAACAGTGTTAAAACCAACCTACCTGGACAGTTTTCGCGACAATTCCTACCTCCACAGATAGCTGAGTCATTAAAACCTCAAATGGATAAGTCAGAATTAATTAAAGCACAGTTTCACAAAGGTAATAATGTACCGTCCTTAGTAAACAAAAAAATATTCCAGTCTGATTTTCAAAACATTTTTAATTCAGGATTTGAGCCAGGAATCGTTCAAAAGGAACAAACTACCTTAAAACCACCAGATCTATTGCAAAATGTAAATTCGATGACAGACATGAATATGTTTGGTAGGACAAATTCATTTGAACTGCCATCAAGTAATTTTGACCCCGTTAATTCTGTGTCCGGAGTTCAATCAGGATTAAACGATGCCTTAATTACGGCACAAGACACCAGACCTAATCAGAAGACAATCGAAAATCTTATGAACATTGTGAGTAGTCAGCAAAATACTGAAAAAAGTGTGTTACATAATGGGAATAACATGGACATGATGAATGAAAATTTTCTAGGAAATTATGACACTAACTTTGATTATGCATACTATACAGAACAACTCCAAAATAACGCAAGTCGTGCACAAGACACTATTGACAAGACATTCTTACCTAAATTAACAACACGAAATGTAATTAAATCACCGACAACGATAACAATTTCCAGCAGGGGCAAATTTTCTGTTGGAAAAAGTGATAAAATGTCAGATAAAATTACCCCTAGTAGACAAGTAGACAGACGCATAAATAGGATGAAAAAGATTGGTAAGAAAAATGAGAGTCAGTTTCTGGTGGTACCAGGGAATAAGAACATTCCAAATAGAGACAAAAAGAAAGTATTTCTGTACAAAAATTATTTAAGAAATCATGAAGGACAGAAAAAATTCGAATATATCGACCAATCTAAGATCACGATCAAAAATCAACCAAACAATCAGATGAATGTAGAAAGACCGGAGAAAGAAAACCAGAGGAAGGTCATTATCAAGCATGATAGAGGCCCAGTGATAATAAAGAAGACTTTGGTTAAAAAAATCAAATATGTTAAAAGAAAGGACAACGTACCGCCCCAACAAAAACCCATAACCACCACGAGCCATTTAAATACAGAGAGAAAAATGTCAGAATCAAAAGTAGCAAAGGGCACTGAAAATCTGGTTTTAAAATCGAACTTAGAAGGAAAAATGCCAACAAGATTTCAGATGCAGAAAAATAAGGCGATTGAGACAACCAAAACAAAAGCTGTAAAAGCCATTACGACTCAAGACAATTTCAATGAAAGAGTTTTAAATTCAGAAAAGGCTGCGAAAATTCAGTCTTCAAAATCACCATTAGAAATAATCGAAGAGGCAAAGAAGCCATCCACGTCATTGCTGCAGAAATTTGAGCAAATGAAATACCTCATAAATTTGATTGAGGTAGCCGAAAAAGAAAAACTAGAGCACAAAGAGACTGAAGCATTACCAAAAGAAACGAGGCAAAATGCGACAGGTGGAGAACAAATAAAGAAAATTAAAGAATTAAAGCAGCTTCAACCTATGGAAAAGGAGAATGTCCTAGTCATAAAGAGTGTAGGCACAAAAGAACAAGGAAAACAGAAAACAAAACTGGACAAAAAACAGGAACTAATAAATAGTGATACGCAGAAGAAACTCCTCAAGACCTCTTCATCAAATATCGGTGTCAGTGCAAAAAGGCAGTCGACAACGACGAGTAAAGAACATGAGATTCAGAATACGAAAAAACAAAGCAAGAGAAAAGTGTTGCGTAAAAACAAAATGTCTATTCCCACCTTTGGGAAAACGCGTGAGATAAGCAATTATTTATCAAACCAGAAATCAATGCCAACATTCCATCTTCCAAAGAAAACTTCCACAGAAAGTACCAAGAAACAGAATTCTAATGGCACAACAACAAAGAAAATGACAATCCAGTTTAAAAAATCACCCCCAACAACTGTAGAGAATGTAAAAACTAAAGTCAAGACATTTCGAGGGGGTATCGAGGTGTCTAAACGTGTTGAAAAACAGAAGCAATCTCCGACCCTACGTAAAGCAAAGAAAGAAAATGTTAAAAATTACACAAACATTTCTACATCGACAGATCAAATAATTAAAAAGCAAACTAAAGTATCCACAATGAAGAAAAAGTCACTACTTACTAGTCGAAAAATTGAGAAAGTTAACGTTCAGAATGGAAACACAAATTTGCAGAAGGGCTCTTCCAATAAAATGGATAAAAAGATGATAACAAATGGAAAACAAAATGTCATCCTTTCAAGGAAAATTAGTCTTGAAAGAAATTCACAAATAAGACAATTAAAATTACCAAAGATTATGAAACAATCTACAACATTTTCGGGGATGAAAACAAGACTCGGCAAATCAACGTTTAGTGCAAAGGAAAAAGGAAACGTACGCACACCTCAATTTTCAACGAAGAAAAATCCTTCGAAACAAAGGAAAACAAAAATTGCAGTTAGAGAACCATCCATAACTATGAAAAACCAATCGTTGAAAATACGAGACAAGGGGAAGCAGACTACAGTTAAATCTGTAACTGAAAATAAACAAAACACCAAATTAAAAAGTAAAATCGGAGTGATGATTTCTAGCAAAGCGAAGAAAAAAGATCAGGGAAAAATGACAACAGTTAAACCAGGTATTGAAAATAAACAGAATACAAGAATGAAAAGTAAAATTGGAGTGATGATTTCTAGCAAAGCGAAGAAAAAAGGCCAGGAAAAGCGGACTACAGTTAAACCCCGTATTGAAAATAAACAAAGCACTAAGTTAAAAAGTAAAATCGGACTGATGTTTTCTAGCAAAGCGAAGAAAAAAGACCAGGGAAACCCGAGCACGTTTAAACCCAGTATTGAAAATAAACAGAACACTGGATTGAAAAGTAAAACAACAGTGATGTTTTCTAGCAAAGAAGCGAAAAAACACAACCTAAAGAAGACAAAATTATCTTTTTCAAACATTAGAACAACAAATGAAAAACATACTTCAAAATCACTGTTATCTAATGAAGCAAACATGTTCTCAATCAAAAATAATCTAGGCACAAAAACGAATTCTAATAATAAAGTATTCCCTAACACGAAGAAAATGCTAACAGATTCCCTAAAGCGTATGACAGATAAACAAACTTCAAAGAAAATCTTGACAAATAAAAGGAACAGATTCTCAAACAAAAATAAAGTTGAAAAATCCAAACCAAGTGACAAAGTATTACCTGTTACCAAAGAGTCAAAAGCAAATTCATTAAAGAATAGAACAGATGATCAAAGTAGAAAAGTGATTGACCGAAATAAATCTCGAAGAATTACACGCCCGGCAATATCACCCTCGCTTTCAAATAACAAATTTAGCGTAAAGTCAGTAAACAATATGAAAACTAGAAATAATACAATATCATTTAATTCAAGGTTAAAAGTAATCTCCCCTAGAAGGAATAAAAACAAAATAAGAAAATTACCCACAATTAAAACGCAAAGTACTAAAATAAAAAATGACAAGATGTCAATAAAGAACAGGAAAATAAATGAAACCAAGAGTAAATTAGGTTACTCCTCTCCGCGACCTAAAGGAAAAAAAATTAAAAAAATTAAATTCATTTTCAAGAACACTAAAAAAAGTAGCTCCAGAAGAACCCCAGGCCCCAAAAAGATAATGAAATCTTCAAAATTAGTCAGAGAAAAGATGGCAACAAAAAGCAGAAGTGCGTTTCCCTCCCGCGAATTGACAACTGAAGAGAATCAACTACTTCTAACTCAGAACAATTCTCTTATCCATTCAGTGGAGCCATCTAACAGACACATACTTGTCAAGATATTACAGTACCTCTATAGCAACTCAACAAGCCCAATCTCCTTAGACACAATCAAACAAGAAATTCTTTCCACGACTTCCAAGGAACAACAAATCATCATTTTCGACATCCTGGCTGCCTACCTGGGTGGCACGCCGCCTGATAATTCCTACCTTGTAGGTAATCTGTATAGTAGTAAACCCTGACGCTCCAATCCTGGTCCCTAGGGAGGTAGCAGAGTCCTCTAGAAAATCAGTGTGGTTATCCCCCATGTAATCGTTCTTTGTTTTACACAACAACCCTCTTGTCTTGTTCCTGAAGTTATAAAAATGTAGTACAGCTTTTAGATAATTAGTAGAGCTTCATTATCGTACAAAGTCCCTGCTTGGAATGCAAATTATAAAAGTGAAAATACAGTTTTAACTTATTAAAATGAATTGAAATATAATAAGAGAAAATAGATAAACAAAAGAACAACTAACAGAAAGTTTCAAAAAAAGCAATGAAGTAACGAATTTAAATTAATCGTCTTGTTGTATTTCACAGGTGATGGTACTAACACAGAAATAGTCGAGTTTTGCATGAAGGGTTGAATTAACCTTCACATATAAGATTAACATTATTTTTTTCAATAACCTTTTACAGAAAAATATATAAGTATAATTTCAATTTTTATATTTTTGTGTGAAAAAGTAAATAAATTTACAATTCACTTGCAATTGTATTCTATAACATATTTGTTTCTTTCCCATGAACTGATTGTCATATGTATTCATATTTGTGAACCATTTTTATGATTGCTGATTAATGAAATTTATCAATTTTTAAAGGAAAAACTAACAGAACAACGGTCAACAACGAGCCACCAAGAAACGTCCATATCCAGCAAAGGCCAGTCCCCAAAGATTCTCACCGCTTCGGCAAGTGGCCAAACTACAAAGGCAAACAACAACGCGTAACACCATCACCTATAGATCCAAGACAACTGAAGAGTTTTGGAACGACTATTTTCCCAAATGACCTCACTACTATTCCTACTTACCCACCAACGAAATCTTTTTGGGACAATCTGTTTAATTTTACACCAACAACACCGTTCCCAGGAAATAAACCGGGCACCTGCCCGACAGCATTTGCTTTAATGTTTGATTGTCATGGCGCTTGTAGCCATGACAGCCATTGTTATGGCCGTCAGAAGTGTTGCCATGACGGCCAAGGCACGGGTTGTTGTGCAAATCCTGAAACTATGGACGTTGGTTTCAATAACTTGTTAATGCCATTTATGATGGCAGAGGGTCAAGGGCAGGGAGGTCAGAATCAGAATGGACGATTATTTGGTGAATTGCTGACAAAAAAGAAAAAATAGACTTTCTCAATAAAGAGAAATTGCATTTTTTGTTATCAGTCAATGATTGTATGATTTTATTCTTTACTTCGTGTTAGTTTTACTATCATTGTTATGTATAGCTTTTCTTTAAAGTTATTTTAATAAAGTATGTTTTTATTTTAAGATCTGAAAATATGAGTTACTAAATTTTCAGAAAGCCTTTTTTTGGCAGGAGATGCTTACTCCTCCATGGCACGTGATCCCACCAGATGTTTGGGAGGTATGTTTTTCTCTGTTCCTGATTTGTATTGCTTTATAAATATTTGAGATTGAATACAGTTCGTTCTTCATAGAAAATATATAGAAAATAAATCTGACAGGGAAAGGTGAAAGCAACCTCTCAGTTCTTCATTCTTACAAAAATTGACCACTATTGCCGGTATTTTTAGGTCTAGGGTGTGAAGATGCGAAGGGGGTTATAGGACTTTCTCTTACTTTTTCGAATCGGTCAGCCTTCGATCTCACTGAACCAAGAGAACGTGGGAGAGGTAAGGAAAAGTATTAAAGTCAAAAAGTTTTGTAAAGCAATACAAATCGGTAGCCGAGCAAACACCTTAACATCAGAAGTTAAATCAGGTTCCATGAAGGAGTAAACATCCCTTTCGACTGGTTACACATGCCGTTTGCAATCATGATGACTGAACTAAAAAAAACCCACCGACAATTGGTATGAAAAAAGTCAGACAACATATGTTTTAAAATATACTACTATTGTGTTTGCTTACTTTGTCACTGCATCAGCAGTACCATTGACTGAAAATGAGAATTGTTGATATTCTCGTTTAATCAACATGTTTGTCAGTAGATTTCATCATTGTGTGCAACCCTTGCCTACCGGTAAAATCCCCAGTGTTCTCCTTGCCATGATCAGGAAAATGGAAATATCCGTCGACGATCCAGTGTGCAAATAAAGGTACATGTATAACAGTATGCAAAAGGTCAGTCAGCATTTGACTAAATGTTAATCTAAATTTGCTAACAAGGTCTTTTTATCGACCATAGGACTTACGAGATGATGATTGTAAACGAGACTTTTGATACTTTTATTTCCTCAACTTATTTGTCAATAAATTAATTTATAAATTAATAATTTGATTTAAGAGAATTTTTTTTTACATCTGTAAATTATGTACAGAATTCATTTTCTTAGAATGAAAGTCTTCATAATCAGTTTTAGTCTTTAATATTTCCAACACATGCCAATCTACCAAGGAGAGTTTGGTCTACTTAATCTGTACTAGATATCTTAATTTCAGAAAAATTCATCCAAAGACAGATGTTATTGCGAATGCTCTAACAAGCCTCTACACAAACATCTTAATTGTTCTGTATTCTGTGCTACAAGGTATTTTAAAAGTGGTTTGAAACACGCATGGATCCCAAAACTTCATAAAAATTTCAGTGCATTTACATTCATCCAATTTTCTAAAGTTTAGAACATGCAATTGTACACCTTTTTTTTTTTACATGTACGCTGCAAACAACCTCTCCTCACTATGAATAAAAAAAACTAGAGTTTTGCTATCAGAGACAACCGGTTCGGCTTCTTAAAGAAAACTCGAACTTTGAAATTTCCCTGTTTTGTGACGATAAGGCCTGACTAAAATTTTATATCAGGAGATATCTTTACTTTTATAGTTAATTTATCATATTTATGGTGTAATGTAATAAACCGTTTCCCAGTTAATTCGATGCTCAAGAGCAAATGAACACATTTCAAACCTAGGCAGGTTATTGACAGAAAAGTTGAGGCTAGAGATATTTTATCAACTATCTTGAATTCTATGGTTAATAAAAATCCCATCAATCACAAATATAGCCTATCATTAGGTCATGTAATAGCTGACGTGTTTCACATTTATTGTATGGGCTTTGTTTTAGACTGGATCATGTGACCTCGTCTATTACTTTACCTTAAAACGTAAACCATGTGAATAACACATGAATTAATTCTACACTTAACTCCTACAATAAACAACAAATAGTTTCCTGTAGTAAAACAGTTTTACTTAAGTGAATCAACGTATTTTACTGTGATTTTCTAATTATAACATATGATGTTCCTCATTTCAAACATATTATCGTTTTTGAAAGAAAATATCATTTTCCAAATAATCTTACAAGGATTTTTACCGATGCAATGGGAAAAATTTGGGGAAGAATGACCCTTTACCAAGTAAAGATTAGTGACATTATCGTTATTCTTGTTCTCATGACTTTGACCTTACACAGGCGGTAGAGAAGTGCAATCGCCTCGTTCCTTGATAAGAGAAATTACAACCATGTACAGGCTGCATATCATATTAATTTTTATAACACATTCAACTTTATCAAATTGTAAGTAATTTTTTTAAATTTATGTGTCATGATATTTTCATACTTTACGTCAATATTAGTGTCAATCTAAATTTGAAGAACTTTATAGGTATGAAAAACGGAGGATATTTATTGTTTTGTTATTAAATCAATAACGAGAAAGGATTGCTTGACATTTTCTAGAGTGCAAAGCATGAGTGAATGTATAAATGAAAATCTGTCTCACGTGCAAAATAAATTTCTATCCATCTTTTAAAATATTGAATTTTCTGTAAAAGTTCATTACATTTTCTTTGATTTTCCATTTGCCTCTGTCTTTTTGCGCCCGTCCTTCTTTAAAGGGGCTGGGGGTTGCAGCCTTTTAAGATATTTCGATCTCCTTTAGGAGAGGAGCTCCATATAATGATATACAAAAATGATCAAATTTTAAAACTAAAATATATGAATTTTTTCTTTGCCAAATGATAGTTAACAGCTTAATATACCGTGATTAAAAAAATAAGTTAAATCTGGTGGTTAATTTATGGTTAATTTGTTGACCCCTCAGCCTCCTAATAACACAGTGTATAATGTTTTGTACTCATAGTTGAGTGTTTGAGAACATTCTTCGTGAAGAGAAGGGAAAGCAAGTTTCACACTGTGATAGAACCTCGCTTCAATTCAATAAATTAAGAACAACATTAGCTGTTAAAAATGAAATGAATATGTAAATTTATATTTTAGTTACCATTGAGTTCATCGACAAAACTTTTGTATAAATGTATACTAGTACCTATATTCAATTCCAATCTTCGTAGTCATTTTATTGATACATAATTTAAACTTTAATATCAGATTGATATTTGTGGTTGAACTTCTTAATTGGGAATGTTTAGGTATAAGATGCCCTCATTGTGCAGGTGATACCTGCCACACTACAGTATGTGATGGAGCATGTTTGTATCATCTTCACCCAAATCAATTTCCTACTCTTGTACAATGTGAGGTAAGTCTCCAGTATTTGTGAATACCCACGAGTTTTTCACCATTTTTATTCCGAAGTTCCAATCAACGGACATTTCTGAGTCCTGATCAATTTCCTAAGATTTCTTGGTCCTAACCAATTTCCAAATATTTCTGAGTCTCGATCAATTTCCTGAGAGTTCTTAGTCCTAATCAATGTCCCAAGATTTCTGAGTCCCGCTCAGTTTCCTAAGATTTCTGAGTCCTAATCATGTCGCAAGGTTTCTGAGTCGAGCTCAATTTCCCAAGATTTCTGAGTCCTAATCATGTCGCAAGATTTCTGAGTCCCGCTCAATTTCCTACGATTTCTGAGTCCCGATCAATTTCCTAAGATTTCTGAGTCCTAATCAATGTCCCAAGATTTCTGAGTCCTAATCAATGTCCCAAGATTTCTGAGTACTAATCATGACGCATGCTTCCTGAGTCCTTATCAATGTCCCAAGATTTATGAGTCCGAATTAATGTCCCAAGATTTATGACTCCATATCAGTTTCCTAAATTTCTGAGTCCCCAACAATATCCCCCCTTTTTAAAGGCCAACTAGTTTTTTTTTAATTAAAAAATCAATTTTGTATTCTACAATGTAAGTTAGGTCATCTCAGTATCAGGGATTTTTCTTTTATATAAACATGTCAGACAATATCCTTTGTGATTGTTCTCTTATACATCAACATGAGGCTTGGAAAGTATTCACAGCAGGTAAGAGGATCATTTTATTTGCCTATATTTGTATAATAACTGTTACTCCTGAATTCTTTCTCAGTTTTAAAAAAAAAAATTCAAAATATCTGGTACAATTGCACATTATGATATGGACTCTTCTCAAAACGGGATGAAGAAAACTAATGCAAACAAAACGACATCATTCGTTGATCAGTAAATGCAAAGTAGTTGAATTTACCTACTCTACAAAGCTCATGTCAGTAGGGAAGTATATCTTTGTTCAGATTTACATACTGTCTAGTATTCTTTAAAGGATTTCTCCAATGTCATGAGAACTTTTGAAGCTGAAACTCAGTATATAACGCAATTAAGAAATGTTTTTAAAACTACTCTTTAATATCAAATTTCAGTTAAGATTAAACAATCGAATGTTTACCATTCCGATTTCTTCGCGGGTCATCTCAAAAGTTGTCAAATTTTACAATTGGACCTATGGAAATTTGTAGGAAAAGCCAAATTATCACATTCCCCCCCCCCCCCATATTTTATGTATTTCTGTCCTAGAGATTTATTTTTCAAGTGAATGAAAGTTATTGTAAAAGTCACCAAATTGTCAAAATTCAGAAAGGTTCACCATCTAAGTTGATCTATGAATAACTTTCTAACTTTATTTTTTCAAAGCCAAATACCTCTAAAATTGCCAAATTACGGTATGGATAAATATTAGTGCAGATGAATTATCGCCAAATGTATTTTATCGGTAAAAAAAATCAATGTTTAGATTTCTAGTCTGTTTCTTTGGATGTTCTGTCATCAGTTTTTAGTATATTATTCATGGACGTCTTGAACATACAAGCGAGTCACTCGTCACTCTTCAACGTCATGCATTGCTTACGAAATCCGAAACGGTAACGTCGTTATAGCCATTTCAGCATTTTTTTTCTAATTATTGTCGTTAAATCACATTTTTCACTCGAATCAGACTCGGCCTCGTTAAATAATCTTTACCTATTTCTACAATACTGTTAAGACGTCTAAGAATTTTTTTATGTACGATATGTATCACTTTTTTTCGTCTTAAACTTTAATTACTCTACAGTACCAGGTAAGAAATCTATTCGTCTATGTTCGAAACGTTTTATCTACAAGCAAATTATATAATTATTTGCAATGGTTTACCAGCCATTATTTAAATATATTTATTATATAATATAAATATTATATACTATAACTAAAATACTCAAATTTAACTTGCATTCATTTTACTATTTCTTTTCACAGACTTCATGTCACCAACACCACGGCGATTCAGAATGCTGCGAGCACGAAAACTGCATAGGTCCTATGCATATTTATATCCTCAATTTATCTGTTAATATAAAAATATGGATTGAAAGAGTTAGTGGTCCAAACATGCCTTCCATGGTTACATATACTTGTACATGGTTACTAGAAAACAACACATCGTGAAGTTAAATATACAAATACTTCTCAATCCATTATTTTATAAATGTGAAATAATCACCATAATTTGAATATTTAAACATAAAATAATAATTCTTAAATGTTGTTAAATTTTTTGTAGCGATTCATTATTGTGCAAAATGACATACTATTTTTTTTTCAGCTGAAGCATTTGGAGATCTGTATTCAAAAACGTGTGAGCATTAAATTTGATCACTTTTTAAAATGTAGAGTTAAGAAACACTGAAGATAGAATGAACGGTCATTTTATATTGATTTCCATCCAATATGTTTTATTTCTCTTTTCTTCTCTTTCTCCCGACTCTCTCCTCTTTTTTCTATTTTCCTGTTCAGGTAGATGAAAAATGATTTTCTCACACAGAACATTATGTTCTTATTGTGCTACTGTCGTTGAAGCGGGTAGATCTTTAAAAAAATTATTTAAAGTAAAACTTTTTCCTTACCATTACTATTTAATGATTTCATTTGTAATCTACCTCATCCTTTTTTCAGTTGTGAATTGCCCTGTTTGCCATGGAGGTAAATGTCATAAAGTAAAATGTATTGAATGTAAGGTTCACTTACATAACTGTGTGCAAGAAGGCACCTGTTATATACAGGTATGTTCACTTTTTTATACGTCTGATTTAAACAATGTGTCACAGTGCTAAAAAATAGGAGAACAAGATAATATGGGGTACAATTAAAGGAGTCATCAAATTATCTTACAGTCTGGCCAGTGTCATGTTGGTGCACACGAGAAATGCTGCAGAGATGATACTTGTATCGGTGAGAGATAATTTGAGATATTAGGTAATATAAGATTATGTTCTAAATGCCAGTCATAAACATCACCACTTTATACTCTCTCTCTCAAAAAAAGTTACCATCATTACAGAACACGCGTTTTCGAAATGCCATACAACAACACATAATTCAACAAAGGCACCTTCAACGAAGCAAACTTCATCTTCCTCATCCGCATCACGTACGACAACACCAAGATTGGTATCTACTGTTTCCAGCACACTGAAGGAAACAGATTCTACCTCATCGAATACACTTCATGTGAGCTCGCCAACAAGTGAAAAACCTCTGATGTCGACCAGTGGAGCCATTTCAACTCATGTCTCCCCCAGTACCACAATATCCTCAACGTCTAGCTCTTCTCAAAGTAATTTTTATTTGAATACAGAAGTTATATATGATTTTCATGTCCTCCAGTTATTTCGATGAAGGAGCATACTTTGCGTTCAAACAATTTTTAAAACGAGGCAAGCTAATGAAAATAATGATGAAACTTAATTAATTATCCTTTTTGCATATATAACAAAGCAGAACATGATTCAAGTACATCAATGTTGACCAGGTGTTCGTCAAAGAACATGTAAAGTTTGTGGCGATTATGGGAATGGGATACCATGTGACATTCGTAGTATATACATCGGACCTACGGCACAGTGTGAGGTAGGAAGTGATTTCTGCATGACGGACATAATACACGACGGATCTGGAAATGAAAGAGTATTTAAAAGGTCAGTACATTCCGTGTTCTTGTAAATATGTCAAAATAATGCTGTACTCTATTAAGGGTGTCGCATTGTACCGTTTTAACAGGTGCGTGAATGAGACTGTCTGCAGAACTCAGTGGTTATCTCAGACCTCGGATCAGGACCACTGTACACGGTTCGGTAAAGTTCTGGTTAGTGGTGCCTACTCCTGTCACTTCTGTTGTACATCAGATGAATGTAATCAGGGACTACTGCCAGACCCTACCACCTTATATACCAGGAGATAAAATCATTATCATTGACCGGGAGATAAGATGGTCTGTCTGGTCCTCCACATAAAAATAATCAACAGAATTAACAATGTTATACATGTTATATACATTAACAAGGCTTACAGTAAACAATAAAATGAACTGCTGAAAAGGGTATTCGCACTCTTATTTGTTTACGAGGTTTAATATTACCCAACTACCACTAAGTGGATACTCTATAAACGTGGAAAGGGTAAGACCAAGAACTAGGGAGAAATAAGCCTGTCGACTGGTCACACTCTCCGTGAACCTTATGTATTGATCAGGTAGAGATTGCGTAGTCAAAAATGAAATAAAAACAAAGGCTTAACAATTGGCAGGAAAGAAATCAGCCAACGCAGTGTGATGTTCTATTTGTAAACAAGGTCTCACTAATTACATTTAGTGCATAGAATTAACGAAATACTAACTTCAAAGAGGGTTATTGAAACTTGGATTTTGGATTTCGTAGCAAATATTAATGGTGAATTAAGGTGAAGACTTTGGTTTTGAAAACATGTTGCGTTTGTGCACATAGTTTTGTATTTGTAATTTACATGCCGTGGAATTAACAAGGGTAAGTGTTAAGGTAAACTTGAGTTATTTCGCACCTTACGGGGTAAATTATTGACGAACAAGTTAATAGAACAAGAATATCAGCAGTCTTGTTTAAAGTTTCGTTTCGTAAGTTCGTAAGTATGGTCGATACAATGACCTTCTCTCCTCATAGACCCTTGGTCTACAGTGTTGTTTAAAGTAGGGGTTATTTTGTCACGTGATCTCGAATCCTACTACGTAACACACAGATTGCATCATAAACAGAAATAAAAAACGTATAGAACATCTGAAGTATAGATTCATGATCACATTATTTGCAAATCAGCATAAGATGGGATGACACCATATCTAGAATGGCATGTTATCTAATAAATCGTTGTTCATTTAAATGTGCGTTTTTCATTTCCAAAATTAAAGAGTCAAGAGTATATCCCGAACGCAGGAAAGCTGATTGGTCGATTGATGTTGATCAACTCCAATCACAATTTTAGCAAAAAAAAAATCTCCACATTTGATGGCGCTGATCAAGAGTTTGTGATGAGCAGGAGAAACGGATCAGAAGGCCCTGTCTAGTGAAAATAAGTCCTTCGGTTGATACCATATTAGCAAAGGTTCAGTGTCACAGTAGTAGATACCTTACCGCTCAATGACCTTCAGTGCAGAACTATTTGCATGTAGTAATTCGTGCAATGTCTGACGTAATTCTTTAATCTCTATAAGTTACGTCCATGACCATTATAAAGCATGAGCTATACAATCCCATTGATAACGTTTTCTACAGAATGAACCTAGTAATATTAACATTGTTTTCCTCGGCAGGAATCTCATTAAGTAAGTTGTTTATCATTATGCATAGAATTATGATGCTCCAAACAACGTGGACAACACTATTGATCCTAATAATTATTTTGATAAATTCCAATTCGGAAATCTTTATCCTCTGTTGTAATGATGTAATACACTCTGTGATATGTTCCGTGAATCTAAAAAATGCAAGTTAAAACAAAAGTTATAATCTTCGCTGGTTTTTAAGTCACCGATTTCTGTATAAGGCAATACTCAAAATCATTGTGACGTCACATATTAAAGTTTACCATCAATTTTGATAAATTAGTATGTGATATACATTGTAATCCACGATTTATAAGGAGTAAACATCACGTTCGATACAAGATGAACAAGAGAAGACTGTCATTGTATTAAATAAAATTTGAACTCAGATGAAGAGCAGTATTCAAGTTCAAAATACATTTAAGCAATGCATACAAGAGAAGAGCAAATATGGATAAAATATTCAGAATGTGGGATCAGGAGCCATGGAGGAGAACACATCCCCTATATTGGACAAATTTAACTGAAAAAAAAAACAGTAAACAAGCATGAATAAACGCCTTATGCCATCTTTAACAAATATTGTTTGGTTGATCTCTTCCCTTTAACTAACAATTGGCCCTCTTCAAAACTTATATCTATATTCAAAGACATGATGTTTTGGATTATTTCTTTTTTCAGAAACTTTCAATTTTGTTGATGGAATGTGAACAAAATTGAAAGTTTCTGAAATAAAAATATTTTTTCACTGACCTACAAACCCAGTAATTTTACCCTGAGTCGGGAGAGGGCAAACAAACCTATTTTAAAGATGGTTTAACAATTACATGTAGTATAAAATCGTCAGTCAACAACGTCACGATAAATCGAGTAAAAATAAAGTCTTGGTAGAACCTCAACTGGAACCCAGAATACTTCTTTGTATGTAAGGATTTTATGAAATTAAGGATCCAGTTTGGGATTGAAAATTCAATTTCAAAATGTTCAAAATATTTAATTTTGACACTTAATTTTGAAGAATTTACCCATTATAAAGGGAGTTATAGGTATAGAATACAGATTCCGATATCTCAAATACCACGTAGATTTTAACTTTTAGAATCAAATCACAATTTATAATTTAAAGATGTGTCTCACAATCCAAACCAATGTTGATACCTGCTTTTTCAGCACGGCCCAGAATATACCTATCATGAAATCTATCTAATTTTTACCACTTTTTTAAATTCATGTTTGGCCTTGCTTGCGGTAATCTTTAACAGAATGCATTATGTAATCAAAATTATGACACCAGTTAAAAGATCATGACTTCCTAAATGATGTTCATTTAGAGTTACAAATTCTGTCCCAAACTCGGCACTTAAGGTCATTGAGCAGTGAGGGATATTTTTCGCGCCAACACCTATTATGGCACGGGATCCCGGTTTATACGGTCTCATCCGAAGGACTGGTCTCCACGTCCCACGATTGGACGTAAGGTTCAACTTCTTACTCCACGACTCCTGAGCAGACGCTCTAACCACTGAAGTTTAAAATTAATAGTCGATGAACATTTGAAAGATACAAAATGTGAAATGCAATTTGAAAATTTGACTACACGACTAGGCCTCATTTTGACTAGTAATGCTAATTATATTTAGTGACTTTATTTAATTCCTATGTTGGCATTTTGGAGTCTAAGAAACAAACAGGTTGTTCGGACAATATTTTCTTTCGTAAAGATTGTCGTTTTAAAAGCATATGATATGCGATATCAGTGATCACAGATCCAAGCTTCTTTATACTTTGGTGCCTAGGAATCCAAATATGGACTTTCAATGACTTTCAAACTGACGTTTTAGCGAGGCCAAGTCTAATACAAGTGCACATGACTTTGTGAATCTTTTTTTCAATTTCATGCAGCCATATGTGTGACAGTACACCTTTCCCAAATATTGTAATTTTAATACAAACAAGTGGATGAAACAAGAATATCAGCGTTCTCGTTTAAAGTCATCATTTCGTAAATACAAAAGCAAATACAATTTATCATAAAACAATTCAGATCAGGCCCCAGGATCATGAAACAAACTTAGACTTAAATCAAATTTTTAATCGACTGTGAAATATTTATTGTTTATTGTATTTATCTCTGATTTTGGAAAAAACAACACTTTTGTAAAACAATATTGGGAAACAGTTTGGTTTTGCCTGTTTGATTTCCACAACAATTTAGTACACACAAGGATTTTGACTTAAGCTATATTACAATTACTTTGGAGTTTATACCATTACAATTACCATTACTCTCATTCATAAAAGTAATTACATGTGTAATTAAATTACAATTACTTTGTTAAAGTAATTAATTACTTTACATATTACATTTTATTGAGAAAAACAAAAATTTTATGTGACCATCTGATTTATCTATAAACTATCTTTCTCATACCTTGTGCTCAGTCATTGTGCTTTGCCTCGAGTCTATAAATAAGAGGTAAATTATGTTCAACAGTCTACAGTTGACAAAGAAAGTGGATAAGATTACACACAGTGTTGTCGTTTTGTTTAGTCTCTCGTGTTATTTAGTTCGTCTGTTTTTTTTCCAAATAATAAACTGTAAAGTGATATTTAATAAATTAATAATTCTATAAATGTAAAACATATAATTATGTATTATTTATTCAATGAATCAGCAATTGTAATTTTTGGGGCAGGCATCAATCAAGATATATTATTAAATTGCAATATATCATTACAATTAAATGTGATAATTACTAGTATCTAAACGTAGGCTTAAAGTTAGAGAGACTCATAAGCTAACAAAAATAAATAATCTACAACATCTGTATTACCATTTGGTCTTAAATCTCCCTTTTTGTCTTCAAGTAGATCATACTGACCTTGTATCTTGCTTACCTAGTCCATTTCACCAAAATGAACTCTTTGAAAAGAAAAAAAAAATCAAGTTTGTATCTTAATTGGTAGTCACAGTATATTTATACAAATATGTATTAGTGTCACTTGTTTGTGGATATCTTTCAAACATGATTATTTCTGTTAATATATTTTGTCTCTCTTCACTTTATCTTATAACCGTCTTGTCAAGAATATTTCTTTTAAGAAACAATAATTAATTTTGTCTATAATTAGCATTGAAGAAACATTAAAAAAAGATGCTTCAGTTTCTGACTGAGAATACCCATGTTGTCTTTGAAGACCAGTTCTTCCAACAATCCGTTTGAATTCCAACGGGCACCAATTGCGCCCCATTTTTAGTAGATTTAGTTTTGTATTTATTTGAAACAGAATTTATGCGTGAAAAGAAGAAAACAATTGTTATGGCCTTCAACTCGACAAATAGATATATCGACGACGTATTGTCAATTATCAGTGTTTATTTCCATTCTTGTGTCGATACAATATATATCCCGGTGAGCTTGAGATAAAAGGTACCATATTTGGATATATTACCTGAAATGAAAAAGACGTTAAGGGGGCTAGAGGATTAACTAATTACTTTTTTATTAACCATCAGATATAACTCAAATTTGGGGGTATGATATCTTAAGCTGTCAACTATCATTTGACAAAGAAAAATTTCATAAATTTTAGCTTTAAAATTTGATCATTTTATTATATCTTTATAAGAAGTTCTTCTTTTAATGGAGATCAAAACAGTCTAAAAATAGCCACGACCACCCAGCCCCCTTAATGGTTATCCATCCCGAGCTCTATGATAAACGTGATGACTTTAACTTTTCAATTGTCAACTTCCCTTACCCATGTAGCAATATATCTTCATCACCTGCATACTGAGTTTATATCTCTAAGTTGTTTCCATACGCAAAAGAATGATGTACGTATATGCAATTTTTAAAACGAGGTAAATCATTGACAAACAAGTTGATGTAACAAGAATATCAGCCATCCTGTTAAAGTCATTATTTCGTAAGTTCTTTGGTCGATACAATGACAATAGAATTTATAACTGAGTCAAATGCTGAATGACGTACTAGTATTTCATACTATTGTTGTTTTCCGAACATGACAGGGAGCACACGGAGGGTGTGATCTCTAGGCATGGAATGCTTACTTATCCACGGCACCTGATCCCACCTCTTCATATGTTTTGGAGGTCCATGTTTGCTCTGCTCCTATTTTATATTTGTATTAGATTTTTCACTTGAGTATTATTCGTTATCTTATATTTCACCTATGCTCATGACAGCATATAAGTCTTTGTATATTGACAAAAAGTCATACCACCCCCAAACTGCTACACTGTGAACTGGAAATTACGCTTTAGGCGTTGTCATTGCCACCATATGAATAGTTCGTACTACTTGTATTTAATTCCCCAGACATATTTATATAATAAACTACTAGTATTTGTTCAAAAGAAAGATGAAAACCGGTTGAAGATCAGACTTACTCAAATTTACCCCATCAACATTAACTAAAAGTATTTCATCTATTTGAAATTATGTATAACGATCAACTTTTGATTTGACTTCAGCAAGCGCCTTTCACAGTGACCATCATCATGTACCTCTAATTAACTGCCCGTCTTGTCAACACCACATCTGTGATTTCAAGAACACCATCCAGTGTGAAGTTTGTCAAGTAATAGTTCCACACCAGGGACAACCTCCACAAAACACAAAGTGTGTTCAGGTACGTAACAATTATCATTTTAAACCTGCTGGAAAAAAAACTTATATTCATTGCTAATGTGATGTAACTGGATTCGTCACTAGTTAGCTTTTGGACAATTTTAGTAACATCCTCTAATATAAAAGTAGTAGATAACAATTTGAAATTAAATCAAAATTTGTTAAATCTACATACATCATTTAATATAAAATTCATTGTGAAAACTTAATTAAATTAATCCCTCACTAATGGACTAGAACCAAAATTTATGAAATATGGTGAAAACGAATAGTATTTAAACTTCAATTAAAGAATGCAAATTGGGGTCAGAGGAAACGTGAACCTCTAAGAACATCAGACTGATAAGAAGCTCTATCATGTACGCATACTATTTTGACTTTAATAGTATCACCAGTATAATTTTGTACATAAACTTTTGTCATTAGCAAAACGCATATAGTTGTAATATCAATTTGTACATGCACAAATGATGAGACAAAATCAATTGTCTCGACAAAAAACTTGTAAAATGATGACTTCAAATAATACTTTTAATATTAATGTTTCATCAGGTCGTTTGTCTATTGTTTGCCTCATTTGAGAAATTGTTCACCAAGCTCTTTGATAAACGTGATGACCAACATTTCAATCATCAACTTCCCTTATGCAGCGATATACCTTCATCACCTGCATACGGAGTGTATATATCTCAGTTGATTCGATACGCAAGAGCATGCTCTAGGTATGAACAATTTCTATAACGAGTTAAATTATTGACAAACAAAGTGGTGAGACAAGAATGTCAGCAGTTTCCTTTAAGTCATCATTTTGTAAGTTCTATGATCGATACAATGAGCTTGTCAGCAAATACAATTTATCATTGAGACAAAATGCTGACTGACGTTTTTCATACCATATTGTTACGCCATTTTTACAGCATGAAATGACGACGGATTTCTCCGTGATTTTCCGGTCATGAGAAGGAGCACGAGGCGGGTGTGACCGGTAGGCAGGGGATGCTCACTCCTCCATGTCAGCTGATCTCACCTCTGATGTTCTGGAGGCCCGTGTTTGCTGTTTCCCTTTTTTGTATTGTTTTATGGATTTTTGATCTTGAATACTGTTTGTTATCACTATATGTTTCATTCAGTTGATCATCCACTTGAGTATTGAATCAAATATCCGAGATTAATTCTCTTGTGGTGAAGGGATGTTGAGATAAAAATTAATTAAAACAGCAAATTCAGTTTATTCAATGTTTCAACTTTGTCCCCAAAAACCTTATACAGGTTTTTTTTCGCCACATATGTTATTTTATATTTTTAATTTTTCAATTCATGATTTTGCGCCATTACATTATTTTGATCGGTAATGTGCAAATTAAGACCAATATCATGGTTTTTATATTTAGACACCAATGATTTATTTCCTCGTTTTGTGATGTCTCATTTCTCTAACACAGATCAAAATTACTACAACACTAATCCTAGCTTAGGAATTCATAAAAAACACTAGGTTGTGTTGATTATTTTTATTAAATACCATTTACAGACTGGACATTGTCTCTCGGACGATCATCATCAGTTTTGCTGTGATACTGAAGCTTGTGTTGGTAAATACCTTCTACTTCTGGTTACCTTTTCAACTTTATTTTTCGAATGAAAATAGAGTCAAGGTCATTTTTAGATTTTTTTTCATTTCAGCTTCCTTTTTTCGAGAATTGCACATTACCAGTACCACAACCCAACAAATAACTAATACAGGTGATTTCTTTCTCTCAAAAAGTTTAAAAACAAATGCAAAAGAAACTCTAACACGTTTTTTATTTTGTCTATTTGAAATATATATAACGATCAAACTTTTAATTTAATTTTAGCAAGCGCCCCTCATGAACACAATTTTCATAAACATAATCATGTCCCTCTAATTAACTGCCCGTCTTGTCAACACCACGTCTGTGATTTCAAGAACACCATCCAGTGTGAAGTTTGTCATATTTATGTTCCACACCACGGGCAACCTCCACACGACACAAGGTGTATTCCGGTACGTGACAATAATCATTGTAAACTTGCTAGAAAAAAAACCTAATATTCATTGCTAATGTGATGTAACTGGATTCGTCACTAGTTAATTTTTGGACAATTTTAGTAACATCCTCTAATATAAAAGTCGTAGATAACAATTTGAAATTAAATCGAAATGTGTTAAATCTACATACATCATTTTATATAAAATTCATTGTGAAAACTTAATTAAATTAATCCCTCACTTATAGACTGGAACCAAAATTTATGAAATATGGTGAAAACGAATAGTATTTAAACTTCAATTAAAGAATGCAAATTGGGGTCAGAGAAAACGTGAACCTCTAAGAACATCAGACCGAGAAGAAGCTCTATTATGTACGCATACTAGTATCACCAGTATAATTTTGTACATGAACTTTTGTCATTAGCAAAACGCATATAGTTGTAATATCAATTTGTACATGTACAAAAAATTTAGGGAAAAAATTCATTATCTCGACAAAAAACTTGTAAAATGATGACTTCAAATAATACTTTTGATATTAATGTTTCATCAGGTCGTTTGTCTATTGTTTGCCTCATTTGAGAAATTGTTCACCAAGCTCTTTGATAAACGTGATGACCAACATTTCAATCATCAACTTCCCTTATGCAGCGATATACCTTCATCACCTGCATACGGAGTGTATATATCTCAGTTGATTCGATACGCAAGAGCATGCTCTAGGTATGAACAATTTCTAAAACGAGGTAAATTATTGACAAACAAAGTGGTGAGACAAGAATATCAGCAGTTTCCTTTAAGTCATCATTCCTCTCATGTTTCTAATATTCAAGAATTAATGAAATTTTCACAGAATCAAGAAGACAATATCAGTAAGTGATAGTATCAGTGAAATTAATTTGACCGTTTTATATTAGAGGCAAGGTCAGGTCAAGGTCATTATCTTTTTCCTTGACATTAAGAATAAAAATACTGTTGCCAATCATGTGATACCTACTTCTATTTCAAAAGTTTAAAGATTGTTCTTTTTGCATAAAAACGTATTACTATATCGGGTCTATAGCATGATATTACCAAATTTACATAAATAATTTATCTTAACTGGATATTGGCTAATCCGAATTTTCTCTGTTTTTCTTAATTTTTTAGGATATATTAGTTATTTTTATATGCATCCTATATTTAACTTTTTCTTATTTTCACATATAATAAAGTTCTCTTATAAATGTACAAAATGATACAAAAACAAAAAGTTTTGATCGTTTGCTAAGAGAGAATAAAATACTTTTTATTGATTTTTGGCTCAAATCTGCACTTTGGTAGGAAGCGTTTAAAAGCTAACAAAGTTCTAGTTTGTTTGGAAAATCATATTTATTTGATATATTTTGAAAGTTTAATCCCTCGTTATTAATTTAACTTACATTTGATAATTTCTCCAAGTCTTCGATTGTGTAAAAATTATAACTAAATTCATTGTTCTATGATAATTTTGAGAGGCAGAAAAGAAGATATTTTCATACGCCACCATTCCGCCAAAAATATAGTCCCTGCTAGTTTTCAAACGCAGTTTACCATTTCTATTCAAAGTTGTACAGTTGTGATGAGGAAAGAAAAATATGGTCTTTTAAATTCCTCCCACCTCAATATATAAGACATATAAGCAAATATACATTGAATGTTTCATCTAGTCAGAAACCAGCGAAGAATCCTACCTTAAGTCATCATTTTGTAAGTTCTATGGTCGATACAATAAGCTTGTCAGCAAATACAATTTATCATTGAGTTAAATGCTGACTGACGTTTTTCGTACCATATTGTTACGCCACTTTTACAGCATGAAATGACGACGGATTTCTCCGTGATTTTCCGGTCATGACAAGGAGCACGGGGCGGGTGTGACCGGTAGGCAGGGGATGCTCACCCCTCCATGTCAGCTGATCTCACCTCTGATGTTCTGGAGGCCCGTGTTTGCTGTTTCCCTTTTTTGTATTGTTTTATGGATTTTTTATCTTGAATACTGTTTGTTATCACTATATGTTTCATTCAGTTGATCATCCACTTGAGTATTGAATCAAATATCCGAGATTAATTTTCTTGTGGTGAAGGGATGTTGAGATATAACTAAATTAAAAAAGCAAATTCAGTTTATTCAATGTTTCAACTTTGTCCCCAAAAACTTTATACAGGTTTTTTTTCTCCACATATGTTATTTTATATTTTTAATTTTTCAATTCAAGATTTTGCGCCATTACATTATTTTGATCGGTAATGTGCAAATTAAGACCAATATCATTGTTTTTATATTTAGAAACCAATGATTTATTTCCTCGTTTTGTGATGTCTCATTTCTCTAACACAGATCAAAACTACAACAATACTACAACAATAATCCTAGCTTAGGAATTCATGAAAAACCCAAAGTTGTGTTGATTATTTTTATTAAATACCATTTACAGACTGGACATTGTCACTCGGACGATCATCATCAGTTTTGCTGTGATACTGAAGCTTGTGTTGGTAAATACCTTCTAGTTACCTTTTCAACTTTATTTTTCGAATGAAAATAGAGTCAAGGTCATTTTTAGATTTTTTTCACTTCAGCTTCCTTTTTTCGAGAATTGCACATTACCAGTACCACAACCCAACAAATAACTAATACAGGTGATTTCTTTCTCTCAAAAAGTTTAAAAACAAATGCAAAAGAAACTCTAACACGTTTTCCATTTTATCTATTTGAAATTATATATAACGATCAAACTTTTAATTTGATTTTAGCAAGCGCCCCTCATGAACACAATTTTCATAAACATAATCATGTCCCTCTAATTAACTGCCCGTCTTGTCAACACCACGTCTGTGATTTCAAGAACACCATCCAGTGTGAAGTTTGTCAAATTTATGTTCCACACCACGGGCAACCTCCACACGACACAAGGTGTGTTCCGGTACGTAACTGGATTCGTCACTAGTTAGCTTTTGGACAATTTTAGTAACATCCTCTAATATAAAAGTCGTAGATAACAATTTGAAATTAAACCGACATGTGTTAAATCTACATACATCATTTTATATCAAATTCATTTTGAAAATCTAATTGAATTAATCCCTAACAAATGGACTAGAACCAAAATTTATGAAATGTGGTGAAAACCAACAGCATTTAAACTTCAATTAAAGAATACAAATTGCGGTCTGAGAAAACGTGGACGTCTAAGAATATCAGACCGATATTAACTGCCGTCAAATTACAAGAAAGAGGAGCTCTTTTATTTACGCAGAATATTTTGACTTTAATAGTATCACAAGTATAATTTTGTACAAATACATTTGTCAATAGCAAAACGCATATAGTTGCAACATAAATTTGTACATGTTATAGTCTTGAGACAAAATTCATTATATCGACAAAAAACTTGTAAAATGATGACTTCAAATAATACTTTTAAAATTCATGTTTCATCACATCGTTTGTCTATAGTTTTCCTCATTTGAGAAACTGTTCACCAAGCTCTTTAATAGACGTGATGACTAACTTTTCAATCATCAACTTCCCTTTTGCAGCAATACACCTTCATCACCTGCATACGGAGTGTATATATCTCAGTTGATTCGATACGCAAGAGCATGCTCTACGTATGAACAATTTCTGAAACGGGATAAATTATTGACAAACAAGTTGATGAGACAAAAATATCAGCAGTCTCGTTTAAGACATCATTTCGTAAGTTCTCTGGTCGATACAATGAGCTTGTCAGCAAATACAATTTATCATTGAGCCAAAATCTGACTGACGTTTTTCGTACCAAATTGTTACGCCAATTTTATACAATGACTTAATGACGATTTTTTTCATTATTTCCCGGTCATGACAAGGAGCACACGGTGGGTGTGACCGGTCGGCAGGGGATGCTCACTCCTCCATGTCACCTGATCCCGCCTTTGATGTTTTGGAGGTCCGTGTTTGCTCTTTTCCTGTTTTGTATTGTTTTATGGATTTTTGATCTTGAATACTGTTTCTTTATCAACATATGTTTCATTCAGTTTATCATCCACTTGAGCACTGAATCAAATATCCGAGATTAATTTTCTTGTGGTGAAGGGATGTTGAGACAGAACTAAATTAAAACAGCAAATTCAGTTTATTCAATGTTTCAACTTTGTCCCATAATACTGTATACAGGTTTTTTTTCTCCACATATGTTATTTTATATTTTTAATCGTTCAAAAGAAACTCTAACACGTTTTCCATTTTGTCTATTTGAAATTATATATAACGATCAAACTTTTAATTTAATTTTAGCAAGCGCCCCTCATGAACACAATTTTCATAAACATAATCATGTACATCTAATTAACTGTCCGTCTTGTGAACATCACGTCTGTGATTTCAAGAACACCATACAGTGTGAAGTTTGTCAAATTTATGTTCCACACCAGGGACAACCTCCACTAGACACAAGGTGTATTCCGGTACGTAACTGAATTCGTCACTAGTTAGCTTTTGGACAATTTTATTACCATATTCAAATATAAAAGTAGTAGATAACAATTTGAAATTAAACCGAAAGGTGTTAAATCTACATACATCATTTTATATAAAATTCATTTTGAAAATCTAATTAAATTAATGCCTCACAAATGAACTAGAATCAAAATTTATGAAATATGGTGAAAACCAACAGCATTTAAACTTCAGTTAAAGAATACAAATTGCGGTCTGAGAAAACGTGGACGTCTAAGAACATCAGACTGATATAAGCCGCCGTCAAATTACAAGAAAGAGTAGCTCTTTTTTGTACGCAGAATATTTTGACTTTAATAGTATCACAAGTATAATTTTGTACAAATACATTTGTCAATAGCAAAACGCATATGGTTGTAATATGAATTTGTACATGTACAAATCTTGAGACAAAATTCATTATATCGACAAAAAAACCTTGAAAAATGATGACTTCAAACGATGCATATGATATTCATGTTTCATTACATCGTTTGTCAATAGTTTGTTCACCAAGCTCTTTAATAAACGTTATGACTAACTTTTTAGTTATCAACTTCCCTTACTTAATATGCAGCAATATACCTTGATCACCTGCATATCTCAGTTGATTCGATACGCAAGAGCATGCTCTAGGTATTTACAATTTCTAACTCGGGGTAAATTATTTACAAACAAGATAATGAAACTAGAATATCAGAAGTCTCGTTTAAAGTCATCATTTCGTAAGTTTTACGGTCGATACAATGACCTTATCAGCAAATACAATTTTTCTTTGAGTCAAATGCTGACAGACTCTTTAGTACAAAGTTGTGACTCAAATCATTTACACAATGAATTGACGACGGATTTTCGGTTATTTCCCGATCATGACAAGGATCACATGGCGGGTGTGACTGGTCGGCAGGGGATGCTCAATCCTCCATGGCACCTGGTCCCACCTCTGATGTTTTGGAGGTCTGCGTTTGCTCATCTCCTGTTTTGTATTGTTTAATGGATTTTGATATTAAATACTGTTTCTTTATCTCCATTAACTTCATACAGTAGTTCATACACTTGTGCATTGAGTTAAATAACCGAGATTATTTTTCTTGTGGTGAAGGAATGTTAAGATAAAACTAAATTAAAATTGCAAATTCAGTTTATTCAATGTTCCATCTTTGTCCTAAATACTGTATAGAGTTTTTTTTCGCCACATATTTTATTTTTTAAAATTTTTCAATTCAAGATTTTGCACTATTACATTGTTTTGATCTGTAATTTGCATATTACATGTAGGACAAATATTCTTAATTTTTATTTGAATAACCCGACAATTTGAAAACGTCTTATTGTGATCAATAATTCCTCTAAAACAGTTTTAATTTACTACAACACTTATGCAAGCTTAGCAATTTATTAAAAACACTAGGTTGTGTTGATGAAACTTGTTTTGATTTACAGACTGGACATTGTCACTCGGACAATCATCATCATTGCTGTGATACTGAAGCTTGTCTTGGTAAATACTTTCCACTTCTATAGCTACCATTCAACCTTTCTCCACATAAAAATAGAACCGTGGTCATTTTTCATTTCAGCTTCCTTTTTTAGAGAATTTCACATCACCAATACCACAACCCAACACATAACTAATACAGGTGATCTCTTTCTCTCAAAAATGTTTTAAAAAAATATTAAAAAAGTGAAGAAAAAAGGTATTTCCTTGATCACTTTACGCTTGCTGTTAATTATACAGATTCTATGGCACACTGCCCCACCTGCCACGGAGGTGACTGTGACTTTGTCAATCGAGACACGTGTCACGTGTGTAAATTCGACTTACATCCGGGACAATTACCTCATGTTCATTGTTTGAATGAAAATGTAGGTCTATTTTTTCCTGACTTGATTTTAAATATTTGTAGTACTTTGTGCACATCTGACATATACAAATAAAATGTTTTGTAAGGCAGGTGTGGGCGTGATGAGTAACATGAAAGAGCCATAGCTGCTTTACCGACGACACGGCCGACTCAAGTATTTTAAAGGAAATCACCTGTTTCTATTTATAGATACATGTACATTTCAATTCAAAAACAAACTACATATATGTTATCATTTGTGGACCACTGTTATATTTTCATAGTTGCAAGTTTGTTAAATGACAATAATTTTACTTGTTCAATACTCTTATTCTAAATAAGATCGTTAGAAAATTTTTAAAAATAAAACAAGCTAGCAGCTATCATGACTTTGGGTCAGTAAATAGTTTAAGACTGATTTTTCTCGAGATACGTTCATGGTGTAATGTTGTATTATATATCTCTTACCTTATTTATGCATATATTATAAAATAATAAAAGAAACATGGTAAAATGCACAGAGAGAAAAAAATAAAATCGTAGACAAACATGCACTGTGAGACTCGAACTCACGATCATTATGTCTTCAATCCAGAAATCATACCACTACGCCACGAAGTCGTGGGAATCGAATGGATAAGACAGACTGTTGAATCTTGAAATAATTTTAGAAGAAAAATTGAATACATATTTTCAACATTTTCAATATAAAGACCATTTTAACCAAAATTATCTAAATGTAATGATGTACAGTCATATCCAAATAAAATTATTCAGAAGTTGTTTTTCTGGTTAAGGCTGGTCTTTTGCTACAGTTTGTCATTGTTTAGGTGGGTACCTCAGTATTTACTATACTCTCCATATAAACTGAACGAATTTTGTACCTTTCATATGAGGGAACTATTAATATTTGAATATTATTTTTGTGTGATTTGCTTTAAGACATGTATAACCTAACATTGTATGACAAAATTTTGGTTAAATAATGTATTTGAAAAATTACTACTAGAGTAGGCGAAAGTGA
Organism: Saccostrea glomerata; assembly: GCA_003671525.1. Lineage (NCBI taxonomy): Eukaryota > Metazoa > Mollusca > Bivalvia > Ostreida > Ostreidae > Saccostrea > Saccostrea glomerata. Next base: position 3,808,860 of record PRKT01000009.1, on the reverse strand, counting down.
CTATCAAATGCGCTATGGCTCTTTGAATAAAACGCTCAGTCAGTGAATTACAGGTAATTATAACAACTCGTTATACATTTCAGACTGAGAATTGTAGACACTGTTTTTATATGGATATTCTACATGATATGTGTTGTAGGAACATTGCAAGGAGACTCACAACACGCTCTGCTGCAGTGATGAGTCTTGCATAGGTACGTATCCTTTTATTTCATCACTTAACGTGTATTAATTGATTCTTAAACACGATATTCCGTTTAAAATTATACTTTCATATTAACCATTCATAAACTAATTTAATTGCTTCGTCTTTTATTTCTTACAAACATTTCATGTATTTCTTTATAAGAGTACAAGGATGTTTCAAAGTATTTCAGATAATTAAGCTATTGTTTGTGAACAACACTCATTTCCTTGCATTTCTAATCAGCATTTGAATTAATTAGCTCTATGTAGATGTTTCTTCCAATGACTTTGTAACCAAACCTATTTATCATAATTATAGCACGTGCATTTGGGTCATGGTATCCCGGTACTTCATCTACAAATTCTACTACGAACAGAGAAATCCACGTTACTGGTATACTGATATGATGCTTATAATGTCTTTGTATTCACAAATCCTTAGTTGTTATCCATTATATAGTATTTGCCATCTATTATATCAGATCTACCGATGTTACAGATTTATCTGCGCATTGTCCTCATTCTCAGGGAGAATTCTTTGACTTTGTGAATCGTGACACGTGACACGTATGTTAATTCAAGCAGGACATGGACAGACTATATTTAATTTAAATAAAGAAAAGAAGAGGTTATTTTTGACCTGTTTCTTCTTCTAGACCACTGTTTGAGAAACTTGAATGGTTGAGAGTTTATGAGCTAGTTGATCTATATATTGATCTATACAAATACATATTTTTATACAACATTTTCAGCGGAATAACGCCCATATATTTTTCTAATTTATTTGAATTTCACTCCTCAACTTCTTATAACCTTTGATCTGAAACTAACTACTATCTTAGGTTACCAAAATTTCGTACAAACTTATTCAAGACCTCTTTTCAGTACTCAGGTGTTCATCTATGAAATAAACTTCCTCAACACATTAGACTATCTCTACCTCTACGAGCATTTAAGTATAATGTAGAAAATTACATCAGTTGTCGCACAAAAATTTGAGCACAAATAGATTTTGATATTGTATACGAGGGTTGTTCGCAAAGTTCGTTGACGATGTCAATCTTCGCTTTATTAATCACAAGAAATTTAAAATAAGCACAACATAATGTGTAAAAATATTGTTTTTGTTGATGTGTGAAGTTTCATTCTATTGGATTAAACAGAAATCAATTTACCTCATTTTAAAATCATCATGTTTTGTACCCGCGGAGCACACTTTGTCTCTCCTTGACGTTCTCCAACTTTATAAAGCGTTTGTTCAGAATTTTACAGTTAAACCGCTTCTTCACAGATTATCCTCATCCGATACAGGGTCTCTGTCATTCTAATACTGTCTGTACTATTTGAACACATATACACAACTCGCTTGTGACAATGTTTTGATTTCTCCAACATTTTTAAAGTTTATTCGGTATTTTTTCCTGAGTAAAACAGAAAGTTGCATCGGTATCTGCCGCTCGGAGACGTTCTAAAACGTCAACGTTTTTATCGTTTTCAATGAGGACAACCTATCTTAAGTTGATATCTTTTCAAAAAAGCAAAATCTTAAGCCAAAATGTGGAATACGAAGCGATGTAACAACTCTTAATTGGAATATCTAAGTTGTTATTCGTTTTTGCTCCATTTTACATAGAATATGACTACAGACATTATTTAGTGTATTGTAACTTACTAAATTTTGACCTGCTCCGCGATCTAATTTTTGTATTTTTAAAATCTGGATTGGATTTATTGTTCTAATATCTTTACCAAATTTGGATAACATGTGACGTCAAATAATAGTCATTTTCGAACAACCCTCGTACAATGTTTGTGATTGTTAATTGTCTGTACTTGGACACTGTAATTCATTAAGAATTATTATACATGTTGAATCAGATCTTAAATATTTTTTGTAATTGCATGATTTATACGAAAAAAAAAACCAATGGGGAAAATGGGAGTTGGTACTGCAATCTAACGTAATCTCCTATTACACATAGAATAAAAATAAATTAATTAGAGGTTTATAAATCATTACTGAATATTTAGGTCATTTTAAGGATATAAATATATTTTTAAAAGTCGTAAACCGTATATATTTGATCTCTTAAGTTTAATACACTTACTGCCATGTGATTCATATTGTTGTCATGATTTTGTTTAATTAAACATTATCATAGTTGGGACATATGAGCCGTATTTTCAAACATTTCGATCCTCAACCACGTTGCCAACGACGACAGGATTCCTAGGTCATACTAAGGTCAACACTTCTAACCCAACAACATTTAAGCGCACTAGTGTAGCCACGCCTACAACAATATCCAATGTATCAACTTTACCTTCCTACACTACGACCACCACAACAACACCTTCCTCAACCAGTACATATTCTTCCTCGTCCTTAAGAGCGAATTCCTCAGAAGCTACAACTCCTTTGACTCCAAGAGGAACAACTGGATCTGTTTCTTCTGCGACAACTATTTCATTTTCAACAGGTAATGTTGAACTTCTCAGAAAGGTCTAATTAAAAGTAGTAATTTTTATCCCGAAAAAGCATTTTTAGATACCAATGTTTATTAACATGATATGAAATTAGAAGTAATTTATGGAGCTTTGCAAAGAACCTTGAAGCACATTGAGAGGCATATAATGAAAATTTTGCATGAAAATATTTAATTTTTAAGCTTTATTTAAAGACTTTTTGAATTAAATTATAAATTAAAGAGTTGTCCTTCCTAGCTGAGGGTCGGAGTCCCTTAATAGTATTTTATTTCCAGGATGTTAAGTGACATAAGTCGAAGAACGTAATAATTGTACTGATAGCTGTTCTCTATTAAGTTTTTATGTCTGCTAAAATTATACATATGGATTTATAATTCCTACTCTGAATAATTATCTTTAGTATTTGTTTGCAGGATTTTGACAAAGTGAAATGAAATACAGCATGACTTGTCTCTTATGTCCTTTATGCAATTTGTATGTTTGCTAAATCAAATGAAAACGTTTAGGTTGAATAGTATACAAATATTGATTTGATTTTTGTATCTGGTAGTTTTATCCGGGCCTTTAAAAAGCTGTCATCGAAAAAGTAATTCCTCTTTGTCAACGTTTTCATTCAGTTGCAAATGACTTCTACAAGTCTGACAAAAGAATGAGAAGACAGTCTCAATTTTATCTTTATATAACGTTTAAATATGACTTTTTGAAATTAGGTGCAGTTCTCCACATATGGAAGAATACGTGTATTTATAAATCAGACTTTAACTTTGTTTTAGATATACCCAGTAACTGCTCCGACAGTATAACAAATTGCGCCACTTTGAAAGGATACGGCGTGTGTCATGCTATCCCAGAACAAAGAGACATGTACGACATCGCTTTCCTGCGGTGTAGGGCAACTTGCAACCTTTGCAAAGGTGACTTTCTTATTTATATCAGCGACAAAGCTATCTTATATTTCAAAATAAGAAGCAAATTCAAAATCTTCATGTGAAATGGTAAAGATTTTTCAAGTGGTTAATGTTATGAAACATTTTTTTTTTTTTTAGATTTGATTAAAATCCATAATGCCCTCCCCTTTTAGTATTATGGTGTTATGGTGCATATCTTTGTCGATTCATAGTAGATCTGGAATTTTTTGAAAAAAATTTCTCAAACAAGTTTTGGTATATAAATAATACATTCATTACCAGTGGATTTTAGTTACTAAAGATGTTGGATATTAAAAATTTTCTGAGAACTTACCAATATAATCGAAAGACCTAGAATATTGATGAGGCACTGTTTTGATGAACAGGTCGACCTATTGGCACGATCACACTTTTCTGTTTTGTTCCATAGATTCATTACTTATGCTCACAGATTCATTTGCTTTTACTTATGACAAACTTACGTGGTCAACAAATTGCATCTTCACTCACTTTCATTTCATTTTCTAATATATACATTTGTGGTATCTCTCCATTATATAAACATACAGAAAACAATTAACTTCAATTCTGTATGAAGTTTGTCAGAGGTCAGAGGTCAATACGTGACCAAATCACACGGCGCAATAAAATCTACCGGTACATAAATATTAGAAAATGACTTGCTCTACTTGCTTTTCATGTATAAAAATGATCAAAATAAGCAAGTAAAATAATAATTATTTTATTTACAATATAAACAAGTATTTCATACATTTTTTGGCTATCGATTCAACCTGTGTACATAGTGATTATTTATTAACCGATAGAAACTAGCCTTATAGTAAGTTTGTTTACAAGTTTTATATCACTTTTGACAGCTGCAAAGTCTCTAACGTTTATCCCTATTTTTTGGGTAGACCTTTGGTTAAATTTTCATGATAAACTATTATTCTTTCATTAAATTCTACTCAAGATGAATGTGTAAATCTGTTGGAAAATATCATTGCAAACACGCCACGAACAGCTGACAAACACCTCGGCGCTGTCGTAGTTCAATCTAAGCTGTCGCCAGTGTCTCCGTGTTTACCAGTGTTTACATGATAAATATGCCTTTAGTTACTCAACTTACTGAAATCGTAGATTGAATGTTTTTTTAATCAAATTTAATACTTGATTGCAAAGTGTCTCAATCCATCGGATCCATCCTCCCTTTCCGGCGACCGAAATTCCTCCAACTTTTTATCATCAAATTTCGGACGTAATTCTTGTGTTTTTTCAGCATGGATTACCCATTTTCACGAATAAAAATATTCCCAGACAACAATATGTTCACTATTACTGATCGCAAGTAGCCTTTCACAAAATATTCCCTTCGAAATAAGATTCCTTAGCCTAGTGAATTCAAAGCGTTTAATTGTCCGTCTCAAATCTATATATAAGTAATAAATAACAGGTTTAGAAACTTCAATGGGAATTGAAGTGGGTCGGTACGTAATCAAATCTTCTGAGAAGGCCTTCGGCCTTCACAGGATTTGATCACGTGACCGACCCACTTCATTGAAGTTTATAAACTTGTTATCTATTTCTTAATTGAAATCTAAGCTTTGAAATTTTTTGAAATTTCACAATTACCATAAGTTTGGAACAAACGTAAATAAAAATAGCAATTTTCTGTAAATTATTCTTATTTTTAGTAATTAGAATAGTATACAATTCATTTTGCAGAAAACTGAAGGTATGAGCTTTTTTTATTTTTCTTTATTTATGTCAGGACTAATGAAGTTAATTTCAGGCTATGTTTCATGAAAAATACTCCAAATTATGAGAGTAGTTTAAAAACCCTAGAAAATATAATACTGCTTTCTGTTTTAAATAAAAAAAAAATCTAAAATGAGTTTTTTAAAATTATTTAGTCTATTTCAAAATGGTTACATGATATATTATCATTTTCACATATATATAATTCAGAAAAGTGTACCTTTAGTCATTTCAGAATGAAAAATGTCCTTCGATATGGTATTGTTTTAATTAGATTTAAAAAAAAAAACCATTTATTAAAGGTTCAGAAAAAAAACAATCAAGCATGTCAAAAACAATGACCTACCATATATATAAACCTCAAAATATAAACCGCTCAGCATTAAAAAAAAAAGAAATATTTCTGCTAGAGGTACTTTGATCAGATTCACAAAATTGAACCTTTCAATGCATACACATTTTCTAATCCTGACCGTGAAGTTGCTAAAATGACTTAAATATAAAAATGTTAAACCTCCCATAAATATGTTAGTCATTAGTTAAATAACATTGTAATCAATACGAACTTCTAATTTTCCTTATAAGAAAGATATGAAGCTGACATGAGCTTTGAAAAGAGCAAGTTAGAGCCACTTTGGGCCTTATTTCTCCCTGAAAATTTCTGAAAAATCCAAACCGCTCAGTTTGGGTTGCAAATATAGTATTTATCACTTGGAGTGTTGGTGACCACATATCTATTAAGCATGACGTAATTTTCCCTCTAGTCAATGCATCGTGACGTCATAAAATGCGTCATTTTCCTTATATCCTGAAAATTCCTTTGAAAGTGGCCAAAAGTTGAAGTGTTTTTTTTTTTTCAATATTTCATATAGGGCACAACCTCTGATCCAAAATATGCTAATACATAATGAAAGATCTGTTTCTGAATATCAAAAAACATGTTTTATTTTTTGGATCGTGGGCTTTGCTTTTATTTTAATTATTTGCTGAAGGTAGTCGAATACGTATGTTTTCTGCAAATTTCAAGAACACTGCATTTTCTCAAAGATTGTTTCCCAATATTTGGATTTTCATAAAAAAAATTATTATAGATAATGAAAGCACCAAGTCTCTTCTTTATCTTGATATATGAAACGGGAAAGAGGGTGATAGTTAATTAATAGATATAAGTACAGGGCCATATTATCCTTAAAGTGAACCTAGCTCTTTTATTTATTTCTGGCAGTGACATTCAAGAACATATCACATGCTCTTAAATATTGTAATTTTATGAAAAACATTATCTTCAAAGTTATTTACAAAAATAATTAATATATTAGATGCAATCATATTGTAAGCGAAATCGATGGTTAAAATTGACAAAGGGTGCTTCGCATTTTTCCATGATTGTAAAATAAAAGGTTCATGCAATAAGTAATATCCCGTCAACTTTTCAATTATTAATTAAGATATCATTCTATTATCCTTTGACCCATGTCTTAAAATCGACGATGATAAAATCACTTATATAGAAGATGAATTGATTAAAATTGATGTTTTGTGAAACCTAGGTTTTTGGTTTATTTCATTTAATTACCGAGTTACTATTTTGAGAGTGCATTCTTCTGTTTCTGTTTGTTTTTCTAAAACTTTAGAATAAATTATCTATTAAACCGTATTTTGTGACGGGAAAAATTAGTGTACGAGACTACCATCCTGAACAATATATATGCATCATATCCATGTGCTAAAAATCTATAAATTAATTAATAAGTAAAAGATTGCAAATAAGTCTCACTATTACATAAATAGGAAATGGAAAAGACATTCTTCATGTCTTATTCTGTTATACTATATAATATAAATTATATTTTCCCATTTTTTAATACAAGTTGGTTGCTCAATTAATTGTTCTATTATAGTCCAGTTATAGTCTTTGCATCGTATTTTTGAAATAGGACATTTCTTATCATCTATAGAAATTGTTAATGTATTTCTATTAAAATTAGGTTTTTGCTTTTCCCTAAAACAATTCACCACTCGTTTGGTATTGCCATTAGTAGAGACATGAATTCCAAAAAAGAAATGTTTATTTCATAAAGCTGGATTTTCTTCATGACTTAAAAGTGTTTGTTTCCACCAATGCCATTTACAAAAAGAATTTCACATTTCTACCGTTTTTTCCAGAAGATGGGTGCTTTGTTAATCCTGATTTTATCATTAAGGATGATGTTTACTCAGTTTTACTCAGGTTTCAGAATTTGAAAATTTAATAATTTATTTTTTGAAGAAAATATACAGGAATTTTCTTAAGATTCCCATCACATATATTTTAAATTTATCTATTTGTTCTTACATTGTTCCTGAAGATATATTAACAGCAAGGGTAAAACCTATTCACAAAAAGAACAGTTCACTAGAAGTCGGTAATTATAGACCGGTTAGTATTCTAAGTGTTTTTTCAAAAATTTTAGAGAGATCTGTTCATATGCAACTTTCAAAGTTCTTGGATCGTAATAATATTCTATATGAGTTTCAATCTGGTTTTAGAAGTAAGTATTCTACTGAATCTTGTTTGATGTAATTATTAGATTTTATTAGAAATAATACTGCAAAGGGATTATATACTGGAATGGTTATGCTTGATCTACAAAAGGCATTTGACATTGTTGACCATGACATACTTTGTAAAAAAAACTCAAAGCAATTTGTGTACAGTCTGTTGACTGGTTTTTATTTTACTTGTCTAAAGAAAATAGTTTGTTCACAGCAATGGATTTTCATCAGATGCTGGTATTATCACATGTGGTGTACCTCAGGGTAGCATTTTAGGCCCTTATTATTTTTGATTTACGTTAATGACACGATAACTAATGTTGACGCAGACTGTAAACTTATTTTATTTGCACATAAAGATCCTTATTTTAAATCAAAAAAGGTTAGTAAAGTTTTAGACCAGACTTTGCATTGGCTTGTAGATAATAAATTTTCGTTACATTTAGTCTAAGTGACTTAATCTGATTATCAAAGTTTTGAACTTTAAGTCCACCCTTCTTTATTTTTTGACATGCTAAAAAAATGGTCAAAGGAGTAGGGTGATGCCAAAATTGGCTATCTAAGTTTTACAAAGAGAAATCTATAGGAAATTTTATTGATGAAGAATAGCAAGGCGATAGTGACTCGGATAAGCGTTGTTACTTGAAGCCTTCCTTTTTTGTCAGTAATAAGAATATATTCTACAGTAACATTCAATGTTTTTCAGAATTTGTGGCCATTAGGAAAAAAAAATTTAATAAATTACAGTGTATGTCTTTATAAAAGAACATGTTTTTAAATGGCACTGGCAGAAGTTCGCTTTTCATGTGTCGTGGGCGTTATGAAGAAAAACAACTAGCTTCTTTTATCCAAAATTTGTATACTGTACATTTTATAAAATGGAACTCGGAATTTTTTTTACTAGTCTTCAACAAGTTTACTTTGGTAAACATAATTCTGATTCTACACATGTACTCTGAAGTTGATCTTAAAGTGTAATGAGGTTCCTTATTAACAACATCCACGTAGTCTTTAGAGACCAAGGTTTTCAACATGCTGTTGGAATTCCAATTGACAATTATTTTGCTCCTTTATTAGCCAATCTATTTTTCCAACTCCTTTGAAGCAGAAATTGTTCAAAGACTTATGCTTTGGAAGAACAAAGCACTTGCTGTGGCCCTCAACCGGACATTCATTTGTATCGACGACGTTTTATCAATAAACAAGTTACTTCCATTCATATGTTGACTTCTTATATCCCATTGAGCTTAAAATAAAGCACACCACGTGCACAGAGTCTACCCCTTATGTTGAATGTGTGGGCGTTTTCCTGACTGTAGAGGAAAGGGTCAACAACTGTATGATAAACGAGATGACTTCAGCTTTTCTGTCGTCACCTTTCCTTGTTTATTTAGTAATATTTTCTATTTCATGTATATGATGTTTACAATTACCAACTTATTCGATACTCAAGAACATGCATTGAATACGATGAATATTGTGAACTGGGACGGGTTGATGATACAGGGCTTTTAACAACCTCGTTTCAAGTCAGCATTTTGTAAATTCTATTGTCATTGTGGTGACTCTGAATGGCAAATGTGACTTGGTCTGATATTTTGGCTGACATATGTTTATACCAATTGTTAGGCCTTTGCTCTTGTGCTCAGTTTGACTACGGAATGCTCGGTCTGATCGATACATATGGGTCATGGCGGGAGTGGCCGGTCAACAGGGGACGCTTGCTCATCCTAGGCACCTGATTCGACCTCTGGAATTTCCGGAGGGTCCGTGTTTTATGTCATGTACATAGATTTGTATTGTGTGTAGATTATTTTTCTAGATTGATCCTTGTTCATTATCTTCACCTATAAATATCATATTTGAAATACTACACTTCATTTATTTTTGCATAAGTTTTCCTCTTATATTGTATATTTCAGAAACCTATCAACCATTAGTAATTAACCATCAACCATTAACGAATCCGTCAACATCTCTTCAAGGTGAGTTTAAGTTCAATTTTTTGATCTTATATATAAGAACTTTATGATAGATAAAACCTATAAAACTAAATCAGAAATGATTTTGTCTTTGACTTGATTAAAAAGGAAAAGAATTAGAGGTTTTTGTGATTACTATCAAAGTCATCTGTTCATGGCTAACAAGTCTGGAGGTGACAGCAGGATTTAATGTTTTGATACTAGTATCCTTAGATGCTAGCAAAATTTAAAAGTCTAATTTATACTTCAACAGAAAAAGAATATTATCCGTACCTCATGGTCACACCATTTCGTGTTGTTCCTGTTTCTTTTATATTGATTTTTTTGGGGGGAAAATTAATTGGTTTAAAAAATACTTATTTAAGGTTTTTTTGACTGGATAATTATTTCATGATACACTCTTTAGAAAACAGTGAAAAAACTTTTCACAGAGGTTTCTTTATCTTTAATTACAATAAGATTAAAAGTAATATGTTTTTTCATACTGTACTCAGGATACATGGTGTATGTGATTATTTTTCTTATGAATTAACGACAAACAACATTCTTTTTAATCTTGAAAGATAATGAAAATCAAAATGATACATCTGTGTCATTTTAATTTGATTATCCCTTTTCCATAAGAATTTCTTTACTACAGTTGTAATTATACGAAACAAATACATTATAGAATAAGATGCAAAGCAAAAGTTCATACCATATGTGGTAGACCAAATTTATAATAATTTATCTCTTATGTATTTATTCGTTTTGGGATCATTCTATTTTTCGTTTCATCTAAATTAATCTTAAATATATTTATCTTCAATTTCATTGGTTCATTTGATATTATCCAATAGTTTTATTTTACCTTGAGTATAAGTAACCGTTCAAACTAAGCAAAATTGGGCAGTGTTACATTTTAAAGAAGAAATTATATCCGACTGATATCCAGTGCATCTTGTGGTATGTAACTTTCATATTTAATTATTTGTTACTTTACTATTAAAGATTTGGGTATAACATATTATTTCAATTGCGAAATTTATACCTAATCGTGTTTTTGCAGTTTAAGTTGTCTTGGTAAATTCTTATATTTTTTGTCTGTAAGTTCAAAGTTCATTTTGCTACAGAACATTTTTCTTTCTTAAATATGTATACTGAATAAACGGTACTTATTGTCAATGTTTATGAAACTATATGTAAATTGTATTTTTTGTAATGTATTCTTTATATTTGTTATAGGTCAATGTCTACTTGTTTCCATATACTCAATAAATAAATTGGATACTACCATCTTAGTCATCATTTGCCATTGACTGCTCGGTTACATCATGGCACTGTGAGAAAAAAACATCATCTACAGACATTGACCACCGTAGGAATTTAATTTCCAAAGATAGTAGAAAATACAGCTAAGTTTATTTCATTTCGTGATATCAGCCCTTTAAATATTCAACGCTATTATTGTGACAAAGAAATTTCACAATGAATATTTTTCCTGCACCAACGGCTTACTACTGATTGAGAGAATTCCACTGTGAGTACTATTCAATTCACTCTTACCTGTGTCATTTACCTGTGTCTGAATCATGAGGAAAGCAGAATTGCAACACCGTGTTCATGAACTGGAAATCGAACTACAAGAAGCGAAAATCAACTCGCATTCCAAAACCATTATTAAGAAACAAACTTTTCTACCAGAAACGAGGAAAATCAAGACATTTTCTGGACGGCCAAAATCAAAATCTGACATTTCTATTCACGACTGGATTGATGACCTTGACATTGCATTTTCGGCAAGGGTATACACTGATGTCTGATCTACAGAAAGTTGATTTGATTTATTCCCACTTAGAGGGCCAAGCTAAAGAAGAAATAAAATTCCGACCGGAAATTCGACACGATCCATATACTATATTGGACTGTCTCCGATCAGCATTTGGTAACCCAGAATCTGTCACCTTACTACAACAGAAGTTTTTTGAAAGAAATCAGCAAGATTCAGAAACAATTAGACACTATTCATACGCATTATTGGATTTATACCAAATCGTACTCAGAAAAGACAAAAGTGTGTTTCCAAATAAACAACTTACTCTGTGTGAAAAATTTGCTAATGGACTAAAGGACCCATTTCTGAGGAAAGAAGCAAAGAAATTACTACGTAATGACCCTACAGAATTTCACACATTCAGAGATGAAATCATATTATTCAGTAAAGAAGAGGAAACGACTAAAATGTATTTTGTGTAAATTTGTTGTGAAAACAAGCCAGTTTGAAGATAATAACGGAAACACTTTTCAAGTGAAAAATTATATTTATTGTAAATCAAGGAATGTTGTTTATAGAATTTTTTGTAGAAAGTGTGACGAAATAGTGTATGAGGGAGAAACTGAAGATAGTTTATATCAAAGACATGTTTTGAATTTCTCTTTAATTAGAAGGGAAACACATGATCCGGTGCTACTCATTTAAATTCAGGTGTACATACAATAGAAGATTATAATATAATAGGCACTGAAAAACTGTATAAGAATGATATTTACCGCAAATATAGAGAAAATCTTTGGAAGAAAAAATTGAACACTTATATACCATTTGGTATCAACAAAAGGGAACACTTCTGTCTTTGAATTGCATTTATGAATATTTGTGTGATATCGTGATACTTATTTTTATAGATAATACATTTATATATACTTTAAAATCATCTCTTTAATATACCCCGTATTCTAGTATTTCATTCTGTATGATAAAAATTGTGATAACATAAGTAAAATTTTTGCTCTCACAATATTTTCAGATGTTTTTGGCGCTATTAAATTGCATGACGTTGCCTCTCAATTTTTATGTTTTATTTGTGATGTCATAATACGTTGTTTACTGTTGAGTTGCTATACATTTAAAGAGACTGGGGGTAGCAGCATTTTTAGACTATTTGGATCTCCTTTAAAAGAAGAGCTCCATATAAAGATACCTGGATGGTAAATTCCTCCCAAACTTTGCATGTACACTCAAGTTAATGTAAGTTATATATGGTATAAAAATGAAGAGTTTCGCTATTGTAGTTTTCACACAATAAAACTATAGTTGGCCCCCTTAAACTCATCTTTTATCAACAAGTAAGCAAAAACTGAACCGATTTTGTCCGATAATTCATGCTTTTTAAAAATCTAATCAACGATAACCCACAAGAATGAAAATCTAGCCTAGTTAGTCCCACTAATGTTCGATCAGAGAAAAAATGACGATTGTACGGACCCCAGTCAAGCGGATTATCGTGTATGATTACAAGAAAGTATTGACAAAATCTGAATAAATTAGGCCGTAGGTTAACATGCTTAACAATTTTAAATATTTACATTCGCTGTGTTTTTTTACTAAGCCAACTGTGAAATTGATTTGAAATCATTTTCGTGTATACTCACGCGTAGAAATATACCAGGAGAAACGTGCGTTACCGTGACGTCACAATAGAGCTACAGCGACTTTAGTAAAAGTATAACAATATAGAGCAGCGAGAAATTCAAATATTGAGTATATTTTCGGTGCTTCCAAACATTTTGAATGTAAATATAAGGAATGTTTTTAAGTTTAGTGTGAATTATTGGTGTGAGAATCACACAGACTTGCACGTAGGCATATTTTTCATAAAGCGCTAGCGCGCTTCATGAAATATGCCTACGTGACAAGTCTGTGTGATTCACACATCAATAACTCACACAAAACTTAAAAACATTCCTTGAATAATGCGCACAGGCACTCAAGTAAGAGGAGCAATGGCATTAAGTTGACGAGCTCACAAAAAATCAGGCCATGGGGTTTCTTTCCGTTTTAGGGCGAATGTAACTATTTGAATGTCTACTTTATTAATACAGGTTTCAGTGGTCGTAATACAGATGGCAGGATGAAAACCGAAAAGAATTATATGCGGTATATTGCATATACTTGCCCCCACAAAAGTCACAGTTTGAAAACTTCATGAATTGTGCTGAATTCAATAAATTGTATGAGAAATATAAATTAACAGAACATATTATAGTTTCAAAGCAGTTTATTCACTACTTTTGTTTTTATGACGTCACAAACTAGTCCGATTTTATATCCTTTTTCAAAACGAGGACAAAATTTCAACAATTTTAGCTTTAAAATTTATAGAGCGCATGTGTGTTCAGGAACAATATTTACATATTTCATTGATATTATCATTCTACACATTATATCAAAATATTGATCCTGATCACACATGCGCTCGGTGACTTTTACTCAAAATATCGACGAAATATGTATATTTTTCTGTAGAATTCATAAAAAATGAAATTTACGTCATGTTTGTGACGTCATTACGTACATATGACATCATAACTTATGAAAATATTTAGTGCTTTGAAGTCAGCACATAAGAACTTAATCAAATATAACCTCCATCAAAGTTTGATTTGGGGGGCAAATATTGGTTATTACCGCATAACGTTCTTTGCCAATTTCCCTAATGACGTGATATATTTCACGGTCTAATGATTCTGAACACCGATTTAAGTGCACAGTTACCATGAGTTTTCGAAAATTTCGTTTACAGAGTTAAACTTTGATAAATTTCTAAATTATGTTTTTGGCACAATTGAACCGAAGTTTCAAGCGAGCTTTTTGATAACTTATGGTCCATTGTCTGTCTGTCTGTCTGGCAATTTTTCAAATTTTCGAATTCTTCTCTGATCCACTACGCTAAATTTAAGCAAGCTTGCTACTTAATATTCTTCAGTGAAGTAGTTTTAAGTTTATCCAAATGTCTTGCATGAGGATATTTACAAGAAAAGAAAGAAAAGGAATGTGTCGTAAAAATCTTCTCAAAAACCATTGGGGCCAGAAAAGATAAAATTCATGTTCAAGTTTCGATGAATGAATGTTCTAATATAAATTCACATTTGTTTAAGTTGGACCCCAGCGGTTAGGATGAAGCCACCATTAAAGATGTAAGTTGGCTGACAAAAGATAATCAAGAAAAAAATCTTGAAAAATTTCTTGTAAAAAACAGCATGAAAATGATAATTCATATTGAAAATTATTCAACCATTCAGGTTGTTTCGATTCAGTTGTGTTCAAATCATGGTCTCAGGTAGCCCGCTGTTTTTTTTTTTCAAAGTCTGGACTAAAATCAATCAGATGAGCGTCGTGGCCCATTTGCCCCCCCCCCCTTTTTTTATACATCCTCTCCGAAGGAGAATTTCACTGAGGCATGCCATGTAATTGGATTCATGTTGAATAAATTTTATATCATATTTCTGTGCATCAGTGCGCCTGTCCGTTTCATTCATGACATTTTTTACGAAGTACTCTCCGCAATTACGCACTGCAGATTTTTGACATTTTAGAACACTCTTTGTTAAGGCATGCCGTATGGTGGGATAAGTTTTGTTGACTTCTGATGTCAATTTCCTGTTTATCCGTGCGTCTGTCCATACCATAGCTGCAGATCTGTAGCGTTATGGTTTAATATATTTGTCTTTTACCATAACGCTACAGATCCCGTGATGCAAATAAGATGCAATTTACAGCACAATATTTTTCGCGCACTTTGGGGGAGAATTTCACCTTTTTCTAGCATTGGTCAATCAACTACCTTTCACTCTCTAATTCTAAACTCATTCTGTAGCCAATATATATATATTTTATCCACCTTCCAACCATTTATAGCTGTGTCTACAGGCAATAAACTTGCTTAAAGTGAAATTGCATCATCAAGCGAGTTTATCACTTGCAGAGGCGACTATAAATGCTTGGGAGATGGATAAAATATACAGATTAGTTAAATAATTGCCTATAATTAGGGAGTGAAAGGTAGTTAATTGAGCGATGCTGGAAAGTGGAATTTCTCCCCAAAAGTGCCAAAAAAATATTGCGTCGTAAATTGCACCTTTTTTGCATTACGGGATCTGTAGCGTTATTGTCAAACACAAATTTTATATAAAACAATAACGCTACAGATCTGCATCTATCCATACCATACTATACAAATATGGACTCAATGTAGGTCAATATTCATTTATAATGACCCTGGATGACAGATATTGACCGAAGATACATGTGGTATATCGACCGACGGCGCTAGCCCGAGGTCGATATACTTCATGTATCTGAGGTCAATATCTGACATCCTGGGTCATTATAAATGCATATTGACCTACATTGAGTCCATATTTATTATATTATATAAATGATATTTTCCCGAATTTATTAGTACAATGTATATCTTCCTAATGTTTACAGAGATAGTATTAACCATAAATAAGTTAAATGTAAATGTTTCAGAATTCATTAAATATTATTCAGAGGAAATTGTTTCGATAATAAATTTTAACCCATATCATAATAATAACGCAAGATATCTATCTCAGAATAACACAGAGTACTCCCTCCCCCAGATTGAGAATCACTCTCGTTTACACTTGCAAAGGAAATGCATTGACAAATTATAAATACCTGTCTTCTAAGATAAGATACAATCTTACATGGCTTGCTTGTCTTCATTTTTTTAGTCTTCGTAATCGCGTAAACACCGTCAAATCTCTGCTCGCCGAGTGGAAAAGTCGAACTCAACCATGAAATGGTATGTGCTAAGTATTACTGTATTCCCGAAAAATATTCACAGATAATCTTGTAATTTTTTTGTATTATCAGCCTCATAGTTCTTCACTATATCTTTTAAATTTTCCTCACCTACAACTTGCGAACTTCCATGTTTGTCTAAAGCGAAAGTGAAAACGAGGCAGCTCGTGCGAGTCATTATTCGCTTTCAGCGGTCGTTATTAAAAAATAAGTACTTCGTATTGACCAATCAGATTAAAGGATTTCACAAAGTTATATAATATATAACAATAATTTTTGTGGCAGTTTTCTTAACAACTACTCATTACAGATGCTTGAAATTTTAGCCATACTCTGTTGAGGCTTGCTTTATGGTGGGATTTATTTTTATATGAATCTGATGTCAACTTCCCTTTTATCCGTTCATCTGCCCGTCACTGAACTTGTGTATATTAACATGATGTGTATTCATATCAGAGCGGGGGTATTACTGGTAAGCATTAGCTCACAGACTTTTTGTTTTTCAGCTAGCACTACAATTAGTGTGCAATCAACCAAGATGTCAGAGACAACCTTGACAGGAGGTAATTTTATACTTACATTTTGAATGACCTCATTTATAATTTTTTTTTAAAAAATTTCTTTCAAAAAACCAAAACTAACATGTTCTTACAGGACTTTTTATAAAAAGTCTGAAAAGTTTGATAATATTCAAAATGCTCAAAAAGTGTCCTGGTTCATTTACTTATTTTAAAATAACTTTCGCACAGCAACAATTCTTTATAAGCATTTGATAAAACCATATATATTGCATTTTCAAACTATTTTAACAACATTAGGACTTTGTCATTTAACCCCTTACATGGCATATACGCCTTTCTACGCATCTGACTTGAAAAGCGAGTATAGTGTGACAAACATTCATAACTTTGTTAATACTGCAAACTTTGTACACTATTTTAGCGATTTTGCCATTATTGAAATCAATGCAGGGGTAACACCTAATATGTAAATATGCTAAATTCTGGCGATTACCCCCAAACTCCAACCCATCCCCCCAAAACACTTAAAATTGTTTTTTTTTAAAATGTACGATATGATCATAATTTTCAACATAACAGTGAAATATTTTTAAATATAAATTTAACTAAGCAATAAAACTAGAATGAAACTCATTTCTGAATAAATGCAAATCCCAGCATGAGTATGGTGTATTTCGTTGCCATGGCAACTAAAATGATATTTTAATAATTATTTTCAGAATCTACACAATACATGCTTTCAGAATATATGACATTAGTATATACAAAATTTACAAGATATACCCGAAAAAAATCGATCAAAATCTTAATATCAGTTTCTCTAGAAATACTTAAAATCTTTGCCATGGAAGGGGAAAAAGTGCTTTTTTCATAAGCATCCGTATTTTCTTAGTGCTAATTAATGATACATAAAGGTTAGCTTTAGTTTCATCAAAGAACACAAAATTGTCTTCAATATACTTTGAGCAAAAAGAATGTTTAAGGGCGGCAAAAAGGTGAAAAAAATAATATTCAATCTTATCATTTTCAAAAACGTATAGCAAATCATGTACAAACTAAACAGCCTAAAATCAAGAGACGCGATTGTAAAATCAACAGACTCAATCACTTGCAAAACGAACGATCATTGATATAAAACCAGCAGTACCGATGGGAATAACAATAGATTGTTGGAATACCTAGTCATCAAAAGTCACATAGATATTGCCAATCAGAAACTCAAGCGTCTGACGTAATCTTCAACAGAATCCATAATATTTATGAAATTCCGATGCCACTTGAAGCATCGGGGTTTTCTATGATTAAAAAGTGCATGGTTGTCCTCTCCCGCCCGAATGGCTAAAATGGCTCTACTCAAAAGATTTGTAACGCCAAGAGAAACATTAAATGTTTGAATGCAAGCCGCAAGCCAGCATTTTTATCGATATGACTGCTACCTACCTATATATATATATATATATATATAGTTTTTAGAGGATCGTTTCCAATACATGTTGTACACTTAGGGCAGTTTTATTAGTTTAAGAGTTGTTGTAATTTGTGCTTTATAAATAAAATTAATTTCATCACAACATGTATTGGTAAAGATCCTCTAAAAACTAATGTCCAAATAACTGTATCTCACTTCCATTCTCAATGACCGTGTAGTGTAGGGCAGCGTTGTGAGAATTCCATCGGCATCGAAAGCAAGTTTTTTAACTTGCCTAGATAGCCGAGCGGTCTAACGCGCTGTTCTGTACTGCTAGGAGACAGATTCCGTAGGTCGAGAGTTCAACCCCGGGCTGGGGCGGAAGTGAGTATCCTTGTAAAAGTGAATTTCTCTGTGCTTTCTATATATATATATATATATATATATATAGAAAGCACAGATATATATATATATATATATATATATATATATATATATATCTCCATCACCTGTAATTTAAAAGTGTTATAAGTTATAGAATACATGTAATGAAGTTTTAAAAAATAATACATTTACAGCCAAAAGTAATTTGTTTATTTCATGCATTAATGTTTAAATTTATAAGCTGTTTATCATGTAGCAGTTACAATTCCTTTGGGACCGATATTTACTGTTTAGTATTATTTTTACAGCAGCTATTCACTGCCAGGTGTGCGGGGACTATAACAAAGATATTCCTTGTGATACTCTTAGTATTAACATTGGGCCAACCGTCTCCTGTTCAGGCAACAACAATTACTGCATGACGGACATAGTGCAGAGCTATTCTAAGACAAAGGTCTTCAAAAGGTGACAAAAATTATGTTTGTATGTTGTTTGTTTTAATTATAAAGATATGTTTATAAAAACTTTAGAAATAACTTTAGTAAATTACATAATTTACGGCCTTGTTGAGGGTGGAAAACTGTACAGTTGATAGAATGCTTATTTTGATCCTAACTATTGTAAAAATAAAGATTTCTAATAAGACCGAAAGAACAAAACAAGCAACATGTCTATGATGCGACAAATATCCAATAGATGAAACATCAATATATAAAAACTGAATATAACGAGCAGTCGTCAATAAACAGAGCCACCTCGTAAATACAGTGGTGGGATCAGATGCCTGGGAGGAGCAAGCATCCCCTGTTCATCGGTCACACCCGCTGTGTTCCCCTTGTCATGATATATGTTAGAAGATCTAATGCTCATCACTTTGTGGATTTCTTTCCTTTGGAGCAGATGCGTGAACGAGACTGTATGCCGGAACCAGTGGTTATTTCAGACGTCCGACCAGGACCACTGTACTAACTATGGTCACGTGCCAGTCAGCGGAGATTACACGTGTCACTTCTGCTGTACCTCTAACCAATGTAATCAGGGCTTACTGCCCCAATCATCGACACTGTATTCCAAATTCTGATTGGTTGTTTGATGTGGAATTCATTTTAATCAACTCAATAAATATTGTTGAAATTCCATTTCTAATTTTTATTACTAAATAATTTAACAATCACAAACATTTTTATAACAAAGATTAATAAGGGTAGTTTTTTACGTAGCAGTCTTATCTTATAAAGGTCGCCAAAGAAAACTGTGTGGAGGAAATTGACATGCCTCACTTTAATTGACAATATTTACATTTCCAATTTCTTTGTCCGTGATAAAATTAGAAATAGTTAATGTGCTTTATTTCCTCATCAATGTACTGGTTCATCGATTGGCGTGGTAAAAAAAATCAAAGTACTGAAAGCACTCATGGGAGTTGAACATGGTGTAAAATGAAAATCTTTGATCGGGAGGTTAAGTGAGTGAATAATATTATTATTGCAAATGCAGACAACTGTTTCAGATTTCTTTGAGTTGCAACAATCTTGAGAAAGACATTCAGAGACATTAAATAGCAAAAAAAAAAAATGCATGGACCATAATGCTTGCCTGCCTACATTAGTCATTTTTTATACCCCTTGCTTAAAAAGCGGGAGGGAATCGGGATTTCCGTCCATCTGTTTTTTACGCTTTAGGTATACCCATCTCTTATCCGCAACTCCTCTTACACCACTGAATGAACTTTTCTTAGAATCTTTATTACATATTGCCGTTGTGCACCTTCTATTACTTTTTCATCCTACACATATTTTGGGTTTCCCATTGCAAAACATGGACACTGCCATTATATTCATATTACAGGCGGTTAATCATTTATATAATTCACTGCTCACAGTCACTGCTCAATTTGTAATATATTTTTCCTTTGCACCTTTACCAATGTGTTATGAAAATTTCAGCTTCGCGGGAATAAAAACAATGCTGATAAAATGTGGATTTTAACACAGCATCCTTTTAAGAGCTAACAGGTTTGTTATATAAAACTTCTCTGTGAATATAGATGTATTTCAAATACACGAACATTATACATGTACATGGAGTACGTGAAAACTTAATCTTTTTTAATATTGTGAAGAAGAAAGCAATACCAAGTTAAAAACAATTATTTATTGACCAAATATAAAAACAGTGGTATATGTGAGTGTTTGTGTGCGTACAAATTATCTGGTATGTAAACGAGGTTTCCTTTTATTAATAAAAATATACCTCATTTTGTTGTTTTTAATCGGTATTTTACGAAAACATCGGTGTCCGTTTTTGGTTTTAACATTTATAATAGAGTACTAGATTTACCGCTTTTGACAGGTGATACTGCTGATTAAGTAATAAATACGCATGTTTCCTAATGTTTTTATGCATTAATGAATTTTTTTTTGTTCATGAAAAATTTGAATAAATTCTGTGCACCGGTAAAAAAGAAATTGCTAAAAATCCGAGACCGTCGGGCGTCGGGAAGAATAAATTCACCGCTTGCCGTCAGTATTTAGAGTTGTCGTACGTATCTCTTTCAGTGTATGACGCTACACTAAAAATGAGTTCCATTACGAAAAACTTTTGAGGTTCTTTATAATTTAGTTTTACTTTGAACGAAATCTAATATTCAAAATAATTTTACTTTATTATTACATTTACTTAAATTATGAAAATAAGATCAATTCAGGAGAAAATGACATGAACTATTTATGGCGGATGTTTATGTATGTTTTCTGTTGAATATCATCGAAGTAAATCGGTCGACACAGTAGCCTCGCTTTCGGCTCTATAAAATCAACATAAATTACTGCGCATGTTAAATGCGTGATTCCATGGGAGATTGGACATAGTTCAACTCCCAAAAATTACGTGCGGGACAGGAGAGAGACAGAAGCGGGGTTTAGAGCACGTGGATTGGAGGAATCAAGAGAATGTAAATATAAGGAATAACTGTAAGATTTTTTTGATTTCATGACGATGATCAATCGATTGGCTTGCTTGATAATTTATGCATGAGGCATTAATGCATAAAATTATCACCTAAGCCAATCGTTTTTTTTTTCACATCTTGAAATCATAAAAATTGAACAGCTATTCCTTAAATAATAAAAACAGCTCACATATTAATGATACGAGGGCTGTTCAAAATATAATGTCCACGGTGCTTGGAAAGAAGCAAAAGACGTTTTTCAGTAATTTAGTCGTCATGATTTAACTTAAATATTCTTTCTTAAGTAAAACATATGTCCGTGACATTTTTATCTAATTTCTGATTACCTTTATAACTCATTTTATGACCCTTCGTATACTGGAATAGGGCAGATCCTATAGTTTCCTGGACTTGTTTCTTCTCTCTGAAAGGTGCTTTTTTCACGTTTGAATCATGTCAAATGGTGACAGTTCAAGCAAATATTGTTGAAGTGGCAAAACACTTACCTTCTATTTAAAACACCTTTAATCTTCAAAGAGTGTGGATTGGGACAATAGGCACTTGTTTAGGAAATAAATTCTAACCCATAATGTAATAATAACACAAGGTATCTAACTTCAAATTACACGGAGTACCCCCCACTTTTGGTTGAGTTCGACTTTTCCACTCGGCGATCAGTTTTAATGTTTACGGAAACAAAAATCATATATTGTTGTGTAGATAAATTATCGTAGAGGACATAGGTATAAAACAGTTTGCCACTGTTTTTCCTCTGAAAGTGTAAATGAGCGCGATTCTAAGGGAGGGGGATCGCCGTGTAATTCGGAGTTAGATACCTTGTGTTATTATTAGTACTATGGGTTAAATATATTTCCGAAACAAGTGCCTGTGGTTTGGACGCTGTCATGAAGAAATTTAATGTTTAAACCTTTCGATTTTTTTTGCAAAAACTTTGCTTTCTAGAATCCTCCAGAAATTGAACTGCCTTCCAGAATAAGAATGTGAATAACAAGACCACTAATATCCAAGAAAATGGCATATAAAACTGTCTTTGTTCTCTTTAAATTTGAACATTCTTTTTTAAAAGATTGGAATTTTGAGAATATTTTTTTATGTTAGAATTATCATGATGTATGTTTGTAAATATTCCCATGATTATTCTAACGTGAAAACCAGAAACGCCTTGATGACGTTATCACGTCAATAGGCGTATTTTTTGAAGAACGCTTACCATATTCCGAGACTTCTGACGGAAAAACGGTTTGAGATAACTTTAAAAAATAAATTGAAAGGATTTCTGACAGATTTTTCGAGCTCCCTCTGAGGCAACGCACTTTGAAAAAATTATGCACATTGAAATTTTTTGTCAAAGAGCGTTAAATTTGGGACACACTCAACGCACTTTGTAAAAATTTTTCAAAGTGCCTTCAGAGTGTACATGAACATTTTTACCATGTAAACATTCAACGCACTTTGAAAAAAATGTATAAAACTGAAATTCTAGACTTAGTTTTTAGTAATTGTGAGAATCAATTTGTAATAATTATATCTTTCGAAAAACGTTTAATTTACATGTATTGATTTAATCTCATTGAGAACAAGGAGAAGACGAGTAAATTGAAGGTTTCTCAGCCTAATTCCATCTGTTTTTTCTTATGCATAGCCCTCGGTAGCAAATTGAACGTGGACATCCCCGAAGGTAAGAAATGGCATCTCATATGTTGGTTTATATGTATAGGTATAGGTATTTGCCTTTGGTCAAAATCACCATAAAAAATTTTGTTCACCTCGTTTATGACCCCACTGACCAATGGCGCCAATTGCAAGCTAACCTCCTTTTCACTTACATCGGAGTTTACTAAGTTCACAGAGTTAGACAATATTTTCCTCTTCTTACTCTTCTTTTTCCCCTTTTCGGTGTCCGAAGCCATGCTACGTGTGTAATATAAAGTTTTTTAACACTAACTATTGTTTAAAAGAAACATAAATCAACAAAAAATCGCAACGAGGGGGAAAACACAACCACCCGCCTAGGATCCCGATTTCCAACTTGGTTAATTTATAAAGAATGAAAAGGAAATTCTAATTTAGTTTTTGATTGCAACGAGTTTATCAACCTTTCAATGTACGTTTTTCATTGTAAAATACAATGTAGTTTATGTATGAGAAATGGTGACATCTTATTTTACCGGATACTTTGTGCCCGTATTAAACAGCAAAACTACTCAAAGTCAACTATCACCATGCATCCCCATTGAAAGCAAAATTTTCAGAAAGCTTTACATTGTTAATGTAATTTTATTAACGATAAGACTAACTCGGTCCTATTATGGGGTCTACAAGTTTGGTTCCGGAATGTTGATATTAATTATTGGTAGATGGGATATTGTTAATTATAAAAATACAAACTCTACCTGTTATATATAAATGGCCAGATGGAAAAAAATCAAATATGTACTAATTTCGGATCAGCCAATATAGTTGAGCAATTAATGTCTGGCTTTCAGTACTTTGATTTCTTTTATATGGTACAAATGATGAATAAGTGTAATAAATATACTATATGATTTTAAGGAGATGAGTGATCTTAGCGTGCCGAAAACCCATAGCTTAAGATATCTAAAAGCATTACATTCAAATTGTGAAATCTAGCATTTAGAGTTAAGTTCCCATTATTGATATTTATGATCTAATTGAAATTCAATTTTCACCTTCATGTTTGTCGCACTATAGGCCTTTTGCTCGTCATGTTCACTGAATATTCTCCTTTGTGAAAAAGGTCCAACAAGCCCCAGGGTTAAATATCGGGGGGGGGGGGGGGGGGTGTTGTTGTTGTCCACAAATACCTGTGTTTCAAAACTGATTGACGTTCAATGTTTAAAATAGGCATCCAGTGCCCCACTTGCGATGAACATTTGAACTGTGTTTGGAAGCAAACGTGTTATCCCGAGGAAGACTGTATGATAAGAAGTAATCCAGGAACAAACTTTACAACGCATTGTACAAGGGTATGTTTTATTTGTTTGTTTAACGTCCCTTTCGAGAATTTTTCACTACGTTAACAAGAAAGTTATCTTGACTTGGCATGATATGCAATGTTAACAAAAAGTAATGTGGATTGCATAAATATGCTTTCATAGAAATCGGTCTTCCAATAAACATATCAACAGTTAAAGACGTCATGTATGTTTGAAAAAAAGTTAGATAACGCAAACTGTACCCAAACCGATACTTCAAAGTTTTTATTTGTATTACCGATTGCATCAACGTTGCCGATTGCGCGTTGACAAGGTTGAAATACATTTACTCCTTATATTGATTTCTATTTGACAGAAAGAAGATTGCCTTTTCATGAAAAATTTAAAAGCAGGTGAAATCTGGTGCTGTAGTGATCGCAATTGTTTAAGAAGATACCTGGGAATATAACTTGAGGCTTTTGTTGTCTTTTTCTAATGAAAATCCAACTGATAAATGTAAAAATTAATGTATGATAATTTATGTAGGAATTATTTTTTCATTATAAAATGAGAAAGCATTGATTAAGATTTCTGTTATCTTTGATGAAAGAAGATGGGGGAACAAGGCGTGCGGAATTCCTATAGCTTTAGATATTAAGAAATCATATTCAATTTGTGAATTGACTTGTATTTCAATTAAGTTCTCATTATTGAAACTTATGATATGAGTCTTGACTTAATAGACTCGTATTTCTCGGAAAGATACAAATGTTTTGTCATAAAGTATAGTTTAAAGGTATAGTGTGTCTTTGCTCCATGATTTTTTAAACAAAAAATGTATATTTCACTGCATTACATTATCAGCCCTACAAGGCTAGTATTAAAGCTGCTAGAAGAGTATGTAACTTTTGAAAAAGTGTTTTGATATAAGAGAGAAAAACTTTCAACAAACCTGATATGCTTACTTGGATGTTTTTTTTATGTGTGTTAATTGTTGTATTCGCGACTATATGCCAGGGTATAATGGTATTGCCAATAAATAAATTGAATTGAAATTGTAAACTTTAAGGTTATCTTTCCAAAAGGTGGAGAGAAGAACCATCATATTGAAACATTTTGTTCATTTTAGTATTTGTAGTATTCTTTTTCGTAAGCAAATAATTTCAGTCTTTGTGAGATTTTTGTAAATTGTTGAGATTTTACGTTCAGTATACTTTAATGTTATATGAACTATCAAAGAAAATGCAATGTAAAAAAAAAATGGGCAAGAATGACACTTTACATGTACTAAGTAAAGATAAGGGATTTTATTCTCATAAACTTGACCTTACACAGACGGTATAGAAGTGCAATCGCCTCGTTCCTTGATAAGAGAAATTACAACCATGTACAGGCTGCATATCATATTAATTTTTATAACACATTCACTTTTATCAAAGTGTAAGGATTTTTAAAAAAAATTATGCGAGACGTCGTTTTCTCACATTACGTCTATATTAGTGTCAATCTAAATTTGAAGAACTTTATAGGTATGATAAACAGAGGATACTCATTGTTTTGTGATTTAATCACGAACGAGAAAAGATTTCTTGATATTTTCTCGAGTGCAAAGCACGAGTGAATGTATGAATGAAAATCTGTATCACGTGCAAAATAAATTTCTATCCATCTTTAAAAATATTGAATTTTCTATTCATTACATTTTCTATGATTTTTTATTTGCCTCCGTCTTTTTTTGCGTCCGTCCTTCTTTAATTTAACACAGTGTTTTGTCATAGTTGAGCGTCTGAGAAGGCATAGCTTAGACATTGTAGAGAAATCTTTGAAATATTGATTTCAATGCAATAAATTAAATATTAACTGTTAAACATGAAATGAATATGTTTTGAATTTTAGTTACCATCAAGTTTATTGGTAACATCTTTGTATAAATGTATACAAGTACATTTATATACTAAATCTAAAATACCCATATTTAGCTAGCATTCATTTCACTATTTCTTTTCACAGACTTCATGTCACCAACACCACGGCGATCTAAAATGCTGTGAGCACCTAAACTGCATAGGTCATACTCAAATTTTATTCCTAATTTATCTGTTAATATAAAATATGGATTGAAAGTTTTGGTGCTCCAGATATGTCTTTCATGGTTACACGTCCATCGTTACTAGAAACAATACACTGTGATGCTTCAAATATACAAGTACTTCTTCATCCATTATGTAATGGTTGTAAAGTAATAACCATAAAATTAAGTATGAAATAATATCTAAATGTTAGAAGTGAATCATTATTGTGCTAGCTGAAGCATTTGAAGATCTCTATTCAAAAACGTTTGAGCATTTAAATTGATTACCCTTTAAAATGTAGAGTTAAGAAACACTGATGATAGAATAAATGATTATTTTATTTTCCATCCAAAATGTATTATTTCTCTCTTCCTCTCTCTTTTCCGACTCTCACCTCTTTCTTATATTCTTTCCGTTAAGGTAGATCAACTTTGATTTTTTTTCATACAGAGGTGATCATTTTGTTCTAATTGTGCTGATGTCGTTGAGGCGGGTAGGTCTTTAAAAAAAAATTTGTGTCAAGTAAAACTTTTTTCTTGCGATTACTATGTAATGATTTCAGTTGTTATTTGCTTTATCCTTTTTTCAGTTGTGAATTGCCCTGTTTGTCATGGAGGTAACTGTCATAAAGTAAAATGTATTGACTGTAAGGTTCACTTACATAACTGTGTGCAAGAAGGCACCTGTTACATACAGGTAGGTTTTCTTTTTTATCCGTCAGTTTTTAATCATATGTGTCCTAGTGCTGAAAAAATAAGAGAAGAAGATAATAAAGAGTCAAATTATCTTACAGTCTGGTCAGTGTCATGTTCGTGCACACGAGAAATGCTGCAGAAATGATACTTGTATGATTGAGAGATGATTTGAGATATTAGGCAATATAAAATTATGTCGTAAATGCCCATCATTAACATCACCACTTTATACTCTCTCAAAAAACAACAAAAAAGTTACCATCATAACAGAGTATGCTTTTTTGAAATGCCATTCAACAACACATAATTCAACAAATGCACCTTCAACGAAACAAACTTCATCTCCCTCATCCGCATCACGTACGACAACTCCACGATTTATATCTACTGTCTCCAGCACACTGAAGGAAATAGATTCTACCTCATCGAATATACTCCATGTGATGTCGACCAATGGAGCCAATTCAACTCATGTTTCTCTCAGTACCACACTTACTTCAACTTCAAGCTCTTCTCAAAGAAGAATACGGAGATAACGAATAGTATTCAATCTCAAAGTCCATAAAACAATACAAGATAGGAGCAGAGCAAACACGGACCCCCAAAACATCAGTGGTGGGATCAGGTGCCATGGAGGAGTGAGCATCCCCTGCTGACCGGTCACACCCGCCGTTTGCTCCTTGTCATGATAAGGAAATAACGGAATATTCCGTCGTCAATTCAGTGTATAAATAATGGACTAACAATTAGTTGTTAGATTACCATTAACGTCTTTTTCAAGTATGAAACAGATGTGTCAGACTCTGTGGTATCTTTTATCTCAAGCTCACCAGGATATATCGTATCGACCTAGGAATGGAAATTACCATTGTTAATTGACAATACGTCATCGATATATCTAAATGTCGAGTTGAAGGCCACAGCAAATGTTTTCTTCTTTTCACACGGAAGATTGTGCACAAATTCTGCTTCAATTGAACATAAAAATATGTCCGCTAATAGCAGAGCGGAATTGGTACCCATGGGAATTCCAATAGATTGTGGGAATACCTGGTCTCCAAAAACCATATAGATATTGTTACTCAGAAACTTAAGCATCTCTTTGATGTCAACTTCAGAGTACTTGTGTGTGCAATGTGTTTTAACAAAATAATTGCGCAAATGACCAATGGCCAGATAATTAAATTTACGAGTTCCATTTTTATTGAACACGCAGCTGTCAATGATATCAAAAGCCTTGACTTTAATTTATCCTGGGGAATGGTTGTGTATAAAGTTGAAAATTCGTAAGTTTCAAAGTAGTTAATTTTGGTAATATATTGTGATTTCAAATTGTCCAAAAGTTCTTTGGAATTTTTGAGTATCCACATTGATTCACACCACTTCTTGAATATATTGTTGCACAGTACTCTTGAAGATTTTCCTATCTTAGTGAGGAGTAGCGAAAGAGGCTTAGTTGTACATTTACTGGAACCCACAATGTATCTTTAATTGTTAGGATTTTTATGAAGTTTCGGAATCAATATATATAGGGTAGTTCAAATTCATTTTGGCTCTGTGGAATATTAAAGATATTTTAAACTGACATATGATTTTGAATTTCTTTCTTAGAAAGGGAAGTATGAGTATAAGTAGGATTACCACTTGTACCTACTTGTAGAATTAAATCGAAGTTCTTCAAAAATACAATTCATATAATGAGCCTTACAAACGAAGACAATGTTCGTACCTAATTTGTCGGCAGAGACCAGTACGTACTGATCATGTAATCTATCTATTTCTTTTTTACTTCTGGATTATTGCACACAGAAGAAATGCTTGATGGACCTGATACATTTAATCCATTCTGACAAAGTTTCAACGTCTTCTTTTTCATATCTGGCCCATCGTCTGGCGTAATTTTTCACAGAATCCATAATATTTATGAAATTCCGACGCCAGTGGAAGGATCAGGGTTCCCTATATTTAGGACCTTTTAAAAAAAGTGATATAAGGTCCTCATTATTAACTTTTGTACAGCAGGACTTTAGTTATAAGGCAAAGAAAAACATGGACACGATGGAGGATTAAAGTAAATGTATTATATTCAGCGTGTACGATATTTAGCGGAAAATGATTTTTTACAAGTTAGCGTAGATTTGATTTAGCGCTTTTCTTGATGTTCTTATTCATGTATGAATGTTTAAGACAAGTAGCGATGTACTTGAATTAGCGGAAGTATCTTTCCGCCAAAAGCGCTAAAAAGAATACACCGCCAAATGTAGTACGTTTACAGTATTTTTTAGATACTCGGTGCCCAGGCCATATAAAGTTTTTTTTGTAATTGAAAAATTTGGAAGCAATGGTTAATGTATATATTTATAGGAAATACAAGGTGTAGTCTTTAACTTGAAATATGGTGGAATACAGATCCGGACCCTTTTGTGATTAAGAATATTAAATATATTAACCGCGTCAATCCCTTTATTGGGATATTGAAGTTTAAGGAAAAGACAGATTGCTCTAGCTGAATTTTCTTCCGTAAACGTGCGGGTTTACAAATCCTTTTGTTTGCAATATCCCTAATCACAGATCCGAGCCTATATTTTGGTGTCGAGGAATCAAAAATTTGGATTTTCCTAGGCCTTTTCAAGAAGACTATTCAAAAGTTTCAAAGGGACAATGTAGAGTATGGTGCAAATATGATGTAGATCTAACTGTTGATTAACATAAGGTAGTAACGAATCAAAAGAGACATCGTGTATTGCAGGTTTGTTGTAAGATCGATGCCCATGACTTCGCTTACGTCTCTGTATATGGTTAAAAAGTTCCATAACATTTACATTGTTACACTGTGGACTGTAAAGATTTCCAACACTATCGACATTGTCATTACACCCATAGGGAAAGGCTCTCCCTAGTTTTCTAATCCAAAAATTTTCTCGTTGTCTACGGAGAGGTGTACTCAGCGACGGATTGTTTTGTGATGAATCTTTTTGAGAATTCTAACTTTCATTGAAAGATAAAATGATCAGGTAAAAAAATGGTGAATTAAGATTAAAAAACTGATGATTTTCCGCTGATTACCTAGTTTTTTAACAGATGAAAGCTGTTTACCTTAAAGAGATGTATACTATTAACAACAAAGGTATTTGAATAAGCTCATCCATTTTTACAACAAACTTATTAACAGATGTAAACCCATCCTCGGATACCCACGGGTGATCTCGTCATTCAGAGCTTCCAATTGGCGTAAGGCTTACGAATTGAGGGTCTAAAATACGCCTTACGATTTCTCTCTTTATTCTTCCGATTTCCAGTTTTTCTCGATCAAAGTTTGAAATATCGGAATTTTCATAGCTGGCCGTCTACAGGTTCTACTTTTATAATAATATATTCAGAATCTTTACAAAGCTTGCTTGTATCGTCGGTTATAGAGAAGCCGATCGCAGTCATGTCAATGCTTTAAAAGTAAACAAAATGGAAACGATGTCTGGAGCGAAGACTCCTGGAGCTTTGAAAAGGAAAGCTACAAATGCAGACGAGAATAATAATACTCCCCCGAAAATCGGGAAAAGGTATGTTTTATGCCAAGTGTATGGTTTGTGGGATCGACTTCAACATTTCCCACGGGGGAGAAAACGATATAAAGGAACATTTAAAGACTAATAAACATCAACAGGCATGTAAAAGCGCATGTTCATCTAAAAAAATGGACAATTTTTTCGTTAAAAAATCGGACTCTTCTGCAACATTGAAATCAGAATGTTTATTTACGTCCCTTATTATTTAACACAATCTTCCAATAGATATTGCACACCATGCTACAAAACTTTTTCCTAAGATGTTTCCCGACTCTGATATGGCAAAAAAGTACAGCTGTGGCCGCACAAAAACAACAGCAATCATAAACGAAATGGCAAAAGATGTCAGACAAGGTATGGTATTAGATTTAAAGGGAAAAGCCTACACTGTATCAACAGACGGAAGTAACGATGTTGACATGAAACTTTATCCAATCGTGATAACATATTTAGATGAAGAACTTTCAAAAATAGTTAATTGTCTTTTATCTGTTCCAAACTTGGAAGGGAAATCTACTGGTGAAAACATAGCGAATTTATTGTGCAGTGAACTTGAATTAAATGGACTTGACATAAAAAACTGTGTTTCACTTGGCGTGGACAATGCCAATGTTATGATTGGAAGGAAAAAAGGAGTAGCAGGATGTTTGCTTAAAAAAAAACAGCAATATGATTATTCGTGGTTGCCCATGTCATCTAATTCATCTAGCAGCTGAATGATACAGAAACACAAAGAATATTAAAACATGTGTGCACAAGATGGCTGTCAATGGGTGTTTGTCTCAGTAGACTTATTGAACAATGAGTTCCATTGAGAAAATATTTTGAATCCAAAATGAAAGAGGACGACAAACCCAAAATGAAAGAGGACGACAAACAAAATTGTGGTACACAACCAAAAAAGGATGCAAAAAAGTTAAGTGAACCAGATGTAGTTGGCAAACAAAATGGTGATGGCAAACGTAAGACATGTATTAAACAACAGAAGTCAGAAAGTAAAGATAAATCTTCAGTGCATAAACAACAGACTGTTCTCAGTTTTTCTAGTCAAACAAGCTCAACATCTGCAAAAAACAAATAAAACAATTCCAAAATCTGTTGTTGGTAAAGGAACTGGATTACCAGAAGAAAATAGAACTTATATACGGGAACAAAGGCTATACAAACTATTGACCTCTAGACGTTGTGCTGTGTATGCTGTGTTTTTTCGAGATGTTTGACAAATTTAATACCATGCTTCAGACTGAGGAGCCTCTAATACACAAATTGCAGCGGATTCTATTGTCTCTTTACAAAGAAATTTTGCAAAGACTTGTTAAGCCTGGCTGTTTTGCTAAAGAAGAAAATATCTTACGGGTAGATTACAAGAATAAGGATGAACAATTTCAAAATGAAAGCCTAGTAGTAGGGTATGAGGTGAAACCTTTCCTTGAAAAAATTAAACAAATTGGAAAAGATGAATTTAATGAACATGTTCGTGAATATTATGTGACAGCTTTGGATTACATGAAGTAAAAATTGCCCTTGTCAGATGTTACCCTGAAACATGCAGAAGTAGCTGACATTGAGAAAAGGAGTGATCAGTCATTTGATTCTGTGGTGTATTTTGCAGATAAATTTCTTAAGGAAAGAGGGAACTACAACAGCAGTAATGATGAACAATCTTCAAACGGAATTCAATTTCTACCAGTCTGATAAATTGTCAGAAGTTGACTTGAGCTTACCAATCACTCAGTGCTGGTGTGCTATTGGGCAGATAAAAAATGAGTTGGGAGGATTGAAATTCAAAGTACTTTCAGAACTAATGAAGTCTATTCTTTGTATTCCTCACAGTAATGCAGGATGTGAGCGAGTTTTTTCCTTAGTTAGGAAGAACCACACAGATTTTAGAGGATCCATGAAAACTTCAACACTAGAATCAATCCTTGTGAACAAAATGAACATGTCCTCCAAAGAAAAACTGTGTTATCAACAGCAATTTACTGAGGAATTCATTCAGAAGGCAAAGGGTGCCACCTATGTGTCTTAAACAAAATAGGTTTATACATCTGTTCAGATTTTGGAAACAAGATTTAATTGTTGACATGAAATTGTGTATGATTGTGCTATTACTAAAAAGAATTCAATATGCACTCTTCTGTTTTAATTGATTATAGAGTAGATCATTAACATAATTTATTACTTGAATAAATAGCCTGAAATATGCCTAAAATTGATCCGATTGCATGTCCGGACCCCCGCCTTACTATTCTTCATTTCTGAATGTTGGCAGCTCTGCGTCAAATACTTCAGACGAGATCACCCTTTGGTATCCGACGATGATGTAAACCAGGATATCCACACTCTCTTTCATGTCTTAAAATTAAAAAAAATCATAAAAGTGAGTACAGGGCCTTTTACATAAACCTTGGAATCACGAGTTCAAACAGATATAGCAACGCAAAAACTAATATCAATAAACTCTCACCTGAAGTTATTTATGCCCTCATCCCTTTTGCATTATGCAATGGTAAAACAGTCCATTCAGACATGTTTTAAATGTATAAGTTTTAGACATGTCTGGATTTCGGGATACCGTCGTATTTTTTGCATTTTGCGTATAGTAAGCCTAAAATATAGGAGTTCTATTATAAAATCAAATTTCCAGTAATCATGGAATATCTTAACTGGGACCCCTGATGAGGCATAAACTGTCAACAAATTGTCATTAAAGAAGTTTGAAAACAAGACATCAAAACTGGAAGATAAACACATTCCTTGTAATCAAGAAGCAGTCTATCTGCAAGGGGATGACGACCTGGATTAAACTTTAAAGCTCAATGAGGACAGTATTGACACTGGCTCTAAAGCTCTAAACTACAAGATGAAATTAAACCGTTTATCGGATTCATTTATCAATTAATGCAAGAAAGACAAGAATACGCCAAGAAGAACGAGAGTATAATAAATGCAATGAGAACTAACATTTATCCTAGTTGGCTCTCATTAAGATTCCATTGTCAATTGAAATTTCGAAATCCAGAAGACAGCGAAGACTTCCTAAAATTCTGGAAAGATACTCAGAAACTAGTACGCCAGAGAACAATTGAAAACTAACAGACAACTTTGAAACTTGCATTGAGAAGAAATATAAGGGAATTAACAACATCGAGAGCAGTACTTTCCAAAATTGGGATAAAAAAAAACAAAGGTCAGGCTGATGCTAAAATGGAACTGGAAAGATGAAAGATTAAAGACACATGTTGAACACATTAAGGCCTTGGAACTTTCCCGGAACAATATACACAGCTCAGTCATCGTCGAGTTGAGACACACCCAGGCGCGAACCTGCGACTTAGTTCTATAGGCGACCAAGGGGACAAGGAACATTTCGTGGAATGAGGCGGTGAAATCTTGAAATCTTTGAAATCAAAGCAACAAACTAAGCTCAATATTGCTGATTTATTGACTGAAAATCAACAAACGACAATATTCATAGCATTTTTGCGAATTTTCTCATTCAGAAAAAAAATAGGATTCTTTTATTGAACAAAAATATACCAGTATCGTATTAACCCTCAAATGAACTTTTTTTTAATGTTTTCATTTTATCATACTCTTTATACTGTTTTCCAAAACGATTAAAACTGTGTATTAACTACCAATTACATTCGTTTGAAACACTGAAGGCGTGTCTAACCTTGCACATGCGCAACAAACAAATTGAAATTTATGTTTATATTCTTTACTAAAACTAAATCCATTTGACAAACAAAATGTGTAGACCTTTTAAAAGAGAAAAGAAAGCTACATGTAAAAAGCTCTCTAACGAGTTCAATCTATCTCTGCTCGTAACTTGCAGCTGAATAATTTGGAATCAAAGTTTTAAACTTTTCAAAACATTGTTTGACACACGCTGAACAATCTCTTCTTAGTAAAGGACTAAAATTTATATCAAGTCCTAACTAAGTCTCACAATGCCAAAACATTGTACTTTAAGAGATTATGACGACTTTGCAAGAAAATTAGGGTGCAAATATTTCTTCAGCAATACCAATGCTAACTTACTCCTTCCTTTAAACAACGCTCAGGTTACAAAACAGTGGGATGCATTAGAAAAACATATCGATAAGACTAAACTCGAATTTACATCAATGCCAATCAAACGTTTTGAAGACAATCTCAGAAAACAGGAGAGAGAAGCATTTGTCTCATTAAAAAGCAATCTTTGTATTTTAATTAAAAAGGCAGACAAAAGCAACACTGTACAGTTGTTGTAATGGATAGAGATCAATATATCTCAGAAGGCATGAGGCAACTCGGTTCTGCCTATTATGTCGAAGTAGAAAAACCTGATTTAGAAGATCAACATCAGAGCATCCAGTCTAAAGTTTTTGAGATGTATTCAAAGCAAACTTTAGACAAGGCAACATTTCAGTTTTTAAGCACAAATGAAAATGGGAGTCTTTGTTTGTTCCCTATAATACATAAAAGAAACAAACAAGTGCTTGATGTACTTTTAAAAAGTCAGTGCAGCCTCCCAAAAACTCCACCCTGTCGGCAAATTATCTCTAAATGCAGCACACCAACAAAAAACATACAGTACCTGGCCATAATACAGTACGCAAAATGGCGATCGTACAAAAATAAAAAAAAAGTAAATATGCATTTCCTTTCTCTATATCTAGGTTATTTGAAAGTTACAAGTTTTGACAGTCATGTGCATCCATACAAAAGCGTCATATCTGAGGTCACGTATAAAGTGGGTTCCGTTCATGTATTCTTAGAATAGATTATTACGTCATACAAAATGGCTCCGAGAGGGAAAGACCTGTCGAAGGACAAAAATCAGACGATTGTTTTAATGTATAAAATGATTTAAGTAGCCGAGAAATTGCAGTACTTATTGGAATTAGCCCAAATACTGTGCAGAAGGTGTTGAAAAGAAATCAAGAAAGGGGTTCAGTGGAGAACAGAGGAAGATCGGGTAGGAGAACATGGTGAGTGAAATGATGGATCGTGTGTTAGAAAGATTGGTCAAGAAGAATCGGCGACAGACTTTGTCGGATTTAACCAGCAGTTTAAATGAATTTTTACCCCAGCAAGTTTCCAGCAGGATAGTTCCACGAAGGTTAAAGGAGCAGTGTTACCAGCGATGTTGTGTTTCCAAGAAAATCACGATTTCCAAAAATAATCGCCAATCCCGATTTTCCTGGTGTCGGACTAAATTGGCCTGGACATTTGAACACAATTGGTCAAAAGTTATTTTCAGTGATGAAATGAAGGTTGTGTTAGGCAGAGGAGTATATGTCGGGAGAAAACCCGGTGAACGATTTCAGCCAGCATATCTTGGTATGTACAGTAATCATTACCCCTGGTCGGGTATATCAGCCATGTTTTAGGGCTGTTTGTCTTACCATGGTGTCGGAACTTTAATAGAAGCTGAGGGAAAAATTTATTCTGAGAAGTATATCTTTGTTTTGGATGACAATTTGTGGCCTCTTGTTGCTAAAGAATTTAGTGAAAATCCGTGAATATTACAAGAAGATAACTGCCCCGTTCATCAATCTCGACAGACCGTTGTGTGGAAAGAAGAAAATGATGTTCCTACCCTTACTTGGCCAAGTCAATATCCCGATATTAACATTATAGAAAATATAATGGAGAACAATCGAATAGAACACTGGTTACAGGACATGAAAAATCGACAGGACGTAATTCGAGTTATGAAAGAAATTTGGGCGTCGAGACTTTTAAAAAAACCCTATACAAGTCTATTTCAAAGAGACTTAAGAATGTCATAAAGACAAAGGGATATATTACGAAATATTTATAAGGTAAGACATATTCCACTTTATTCTTATGAAAAAATAACAAAAGAAATCTCAGGTGTCAGAATATTTTATTGAAACGGCCGCCGTTTTGCGTACTGTATTTTGACCAGGTCCCGTAGGTCACTACTGTGATCATTTTTGTGCCCACTGTTTAAATAAAAATTCATACATGCGTACATCAAAGACACATCAGAATTAATACAAAAAGCCGACATTGAATTAGATGAATTTGATGAATTGCTACATTCTGTCGAAAAAGCATATTTAGCAGACAATTCTAATCTGGAAATAACTCGGCCTTGCAGTCCTGATCTTATCTTTTTTTCTCAAATGTTTACTTAAAATTATTTTTTTTCTAATTCAACGGACGATACTACAAACAAATTATAGGCGAAGCAACGGGGGAACGCCCGTCACCAGAAATTACAGATATTATACGTATGAAAGACATCACTGATGATGTCAATGTAATATCTTTTCAACATGCCGACAAACTTATTTATCACGGCAGATTTAGAGATAACAGCCTTATTCTACTTAATGGAAGCCCGGATGATATTAAAGTTTTTTGACATGAGGAACTCTTGTCATAAATATGTAAGACTCCAAAGTGCGATGGTGACGCCGATGGTCTGCGCCAAACCACGATGGTTTGTTGTCATCACGGACGCCAAAGTCCGATGGCTCGTTTTCTATGAGACACATTGCGCTAAAGTGCGATGGTCTGATACACCAAAGTCCGATGGTTCGGAGAATCAATCGACTTTTCTGCATATGACGTCACAATAATTCGACGTCAATCCTTGACGCCCTTTTCCATGCATTCAAACGCCATCATTTCCGAATTTATCCTTGCATACGCTTTTATTTATTTTGCGTATTGATTACATGTTTCAGAGATATTAGGATTAATCCACGCACACCACTCAACTGATTAGGGTCAGTCCTTTTAATTGCTTTTATATAGGGTTAGTCCTAACACACCAGTCAAGTTATTAAGGTTAGTATTGCATCCACCAAAGATATCTAGCTATCTAGATAGCTGTTCGGCCTACTCACTTTTCTACCGATTAGGGTTAGTTTTGCATCTATCAGAGAGATGAGGATTAATTTTCGCATAATACTTATTAAAAACCTTGGCATGGTGTGGCTTTGTAGTTTGGCGCATTAGTACTATGACGTCATCAACCTTAATCGTTTTTCCGCACCATCGGACTTTGGCGTGTCAGACCATCGGGGATTGGCGCAGACCATCGGACTTTAGCGTGACCATCGGACTTTGGAGTCCCATTGCACTTTGGAGTCCTACAAATATTTAATATTACTTATGAAATATCTCCAAAGCACGATGGTGACGCCAAAGTCCAATGGTCTCGCCAAACCCCGATGGTCTGCGCCAAACCCTGATGGCTCGCTGTCTTTACGGACGCCAAAGTCCGATGGCTCGTTTCCTATGAGACACGTTGCGCTAAAGTGCGATGTCTGATACGCCAAGATCCGATGGTGCAGAGGAACAATCAACGTTTTTGACGTCACAATAGTCCGACGTCATGACGTTGTCCTGCATTCAAAATCCATTGATTCAGTAGTCGTCTTGCATATAATTTTACTGATTTTACTTATTGTTTTCACCCACCAGAGATATTCGACTGATAAGAGGTTTAGTCCTTGTACACTTTGTTTCTTCGAACCCACCAAAGAGATTAAAGGATGAGTTTTTGCACACTGTTGGACTGATTTGGGTTAGTTCTGCACCCTACCAAGATATTTAGGTTATAGTTGTTATAAATTTTTCGATTGATTTTTTTTATTTCCACATTTCAACAATTGTTCGATTGATTGTTAGCCTCGCACCCATATCCAAAAGCTGAGGGTAAATCTTTGTATTTATTTATGTTATTTTGTTATTTATTTAAAACAATTGGTCCTTCGCATGGAGTTTGGCACAGTAGTACTATGGTGTCATAAACGTTAATTTTTTTCCCGCACTATCGATTTTTGGCGTGTCAAACCATCGGGGTTTGGCGCAGACCATCGGACTTTGGCGGGACCATCGGACTTCGGAGTCCCATCGCACTTTAGAGTCCTATATATCTAAATATATATATTGGTAGCTAAATCTGAATCAAACTCAGACACGGAAGCAAAAAGTAATTTATCGATATCATATATTGCGGAATCAGCGTTCGCTATTGCTCGGTATTCATTCCTACCTGCACAAAAAATCAAATTTTTGTTCATCACTTTTAAATGCAAAATATCAAAGAACCCCATCTGATGATAGGCGTAAAATGTACGTTACTTTTTTTTTTTAATTTTAAAATTCATACCTGAAATATATCTTTAATAATTTTAAGACAAAAACAAATATCCATATTGACACAGTTATTGCATTCTTTATCGTAGAATTGACCTTTCTTTCGGGATTGAGCATTTTAGAAATTCAGATCTATCAGGTCTTATCTTGTGTTACAAAACTAGTGAATGGTAACGATTAAGTAGACAGCGTAAAAATGATATGTTTCTTAATTCTCGGTTTCCTTTGTTTTCAGGCAAATGGATTCTTATTTAGATATCCAATTAACAGCATTGAAACCAACACAGTAGGTTCACCAAATCCTCTCATATCTTGTCTTACAAAACCTCTCATATCTTGTGTTACAAAACCAGTGAATGGTAAAGAAGTAGACAGCGTAAAAATGATATATTTCTTAAATCTCGGTTTCCTTTATTTTCAGGCAAATGCATTCTTAACCAACCCAGTGAGTACTCCAAATCCTCTCCTTCGTAAGTTGACTTCAAAAGCAATTATTGAATCATAATAATATAGATTCTTAATTGCAATCATCACCTTCTCACTTGATGATTGTAATATTCGAGAAAGGAACATATAATATTAAGATCGTTAGTTATTCAATGTAATTTCCTTCTCAACCTCAAAATACTGCTTCAGAAATAAAGATGACCACAGGTTACGTTACTTTTATCTGAAACATCTACTTTTTAAGATTGCAACTTGAAACCAGCTGACATTGTCTTTCTGTTGGATTCATCAGGAAGTGAAGGAGTGCGACATTTTAGGGAACAACTTAACTTTGTCAAAAACTTCGTAAAAGAGTTTGATATAGGACCCTCCAATGTACAAATCAGTGTAGTGTCTTTTGCAACAAGAATACGTGAAAACTTCAACTTAAAGACATACCACACTAAGGCGGACATTCTTAATGCCATCGATAGAATTCCATATATGTCCGGTTCCACACACACTGCAGAAGCAATCACCTTCGCGATTCAGCACAGCTTCACCCCTATTGGTGGTGACCGGGCACCTATTACTGACGTCTTGTTCGTGGTGACTGACGGACAGTCCATTTCACATTCAGCAACAAGTCAGGCGGCAAACTTAGCCCATAAAGCTGGTATTAAAACATTCGCAATAGGAATCGGAAACTCAATATCCAAACAGGAACTTTTAAATATAGCCTCAGATTCAAAACATTGGTTTCATGTTTCCACATTCGATGCCCTTCACCTACTTCAGAATGAGCTAAGAAATAAAACTTGCAAAGGTAACCATCACATTTGTGTTTATTGATATCTGAATTGCATAACGACATTTTTTAAAATATTTCTTATTGTAATTGTTTTAAAATTTATATCTTCACATTTATTAAGCATTATCCCATAGTAGTTTGAATTGCTCTGACAAAATATCGAACTGTCAAAGCTATGGTCAATCTGTGTGCATTATGTACGCCCAGTGGGGACGAGATAATTGTCCGCTGTACTGTGGATACTGTCAAGGTAATACAATGAACTTTATATTACATGTACGAGTATTGTTCATCAAATTTTGATTTACTTATTGTTCTAATAAGTTTGTTTTATTGAATTGCATATAGCTTTGATATGAAAATAAAAGTGTATTTTGCCACCGCCATCCATTAAGAGATAACCCAAAATTTTATAGCCATTGCAGAAAAATTCTTAGATACATGTACCTACTTTGTCAAAACAGCGTACTGGATAATTGAACAATGTGTGTCAATGCTCACTAGTAACACCCAGATGTGAAGGTATTTTTTCATGCCAAAGAAATAGGTAAAGATAGATTCTCGGATAAACAAAAAGTTGACATCTCACTCGTACTTACTGTAGATTCCTAAATATATGCGTGAAATTAATTATCGTGTAATTTCGCGAGAAGCACCAAATGTGAAATGAAATTACTCGTCTTTATTTCTATGGTGCTGAAACCTATGTAAAACCTCTTGACCAACCGCTCATTTGCGACTTATTTTTCTCGCAATTTTACACTTAAGAGCCCATTTGCGATAATAAGTACTCGCAAAAAATTAGGAATCGACAGTAATTGAATAGCACAATATGATATGCTAAAACAGTGTGCTGACGTTTACAGATGCATAGTCCGAAATGGACTTTATGAGAAGCAATGACTTTCACAGATGACGATTTACTTGACATTTAAACCTGTATTATGTATGGAGGTACGCAATTGATCATAGATAAGAAGACCTTTTGAGTGATCATAGGTAGTGCCCCTAATGTTATTAGGGGCACTAACATGTGAAGACCTTGAGCTGAGGGTAGAGTGATTGTCGTTTTTCTTAAGGACAACTGATTTACGCTCTGATTTACCTCATTATTTTTGTTGATTTAAATGTTGAGCTAAATTTTTATCGTAAAAGGGCTTCTGTACATTGTTCTAGTGTAAAGGTAAGTTGTCAACTGTAAAAGTCAGCGCTACTCGTGAAAGTCCGATAGCAACCTAACTGTACTCATATAGGTACCCAACTATAATTATTTATTGACAGACCGGAGTCTCTGTTCATTCTTCGCATTTTTTCCGAGCAGTAAGCTACCGATCTGCAGCTACTGAATATAACAAATTTTCATTATTAATTATACTACACTTTTACAATCTAATTTCAATAGTCAAACTATTTGATTCGTTTACCGTATAAAATCGATCACCGGTATTTTTCTTTCAAATAATAAACTTGTATCACGCACATTACTTTGCTGGGTTTAAAAATGACAAACGGAATAATAACCTCCTAGGTATTACGTAGACATCATCATCCCACCCTCCCTTTTTTGTTCAAACTTTGAAATAAATGAGGGAAGATATTTTATCTGTGGAGCTTTGAGATTAACTTTATTTAATGAAAAACTATAACCTAAAATAAGATATAAGGGAATCTGTTAAAGAACAGCGATGCCAAAGTTATTAGCGATGTGTCCCATGAGCATATTGTTTTTCAAATTATGACCAGAATACACTAGACAAAATTGCTAACGCACCACCTAAGAGAATTAATATTTTACTTTTTAAAACCTGTTTATGATGCATTTGATATATAAATATGTTACTTTAACAAAAAAA
>PRKT01000009.1:3744053-3758361 GCA_003671525.1 Saccostrea glomerata | reverse complement strand
GGGGGGGGGGGGGGGGGAGACGTTCAGAATTCCTATAGTGTTAGATATTAAGAAATCATATTCAATTTGTGAATTGAGTTGTATTAAATCAAATTCTCATTATTGAAATTTGTGATATGAGTCTTGACTTAATAGACTTGTATTTCTCGGAAAAATGCAAATTTTTATCATTAAGTAGTAGGTTTAAGGTAAAGTAGGTCTTTGCTCCGTGATTTTTTAAACAAAAAAAGTATATTTTACTGCATTTCATTAGACCATACAAGACTAGTATTAAAACTGCTAGAAGAGTATGTAACTTTTTGAAAAAGTGCTTTGATATTAGAAAGAAAAACATTCAACAAACCTTATATGCTTACTTGGATATTTATGTATGTTAATTTTCGTTTTCACGACTTTATGCTAATGTATGATGATGTTGTCAATGAATAATTAGAATTGAAATTGCAAACTTTTAAGGTTATCTTTCCAAAAATTGGAGCGAAGACCCACTCATATTGAAACATTTTGTTAAAGTATGAGAAAATGATCATTTTTCTTCTTTTTAGTGTTTGTATGCTTTTTCATAGGCACATAATTTCAGTCTTTGTGCGAGTTTTGTAAATTGTTGAGATTTTACATTAAGTATACTTTAATGTAGGATGTAATATCAAAGAAAATTTTGATTTAATTGAGATTTAAGGTAACTAAGGACACCTAACCTCCCCCCCCCAAAAAAAAACCAAATAAAAACAACAAAAAACAAACCTGTCAATAGATTTTGTTGAAATTTACACATGGCGTAAAGGAATGTGTAATGAACACTAAGTGGAAATATGAACATGGCATTGTGGGTAAATTACGGAACCGAGAGTTAATGACTTACCTCCCCTTTCCAGTCATTCCAAATATCATAATACAAGATATATACTCTATACAGGGAAATTTCGCCCTCGTTTTTTTTTCGCCCCTTTCGCCCTCTTCTTGATTGGGCGAATTTAAAACGGGGTGAATTCAAATTACACAGCATAATTATTTATACAGAAGTATGAATGGGCGAATTTAAAACGGGGCAAAATTGTTTGGAATTGCAAAAGGGCGAAAATAACACGGGGCGAAAATAACCCTGTATACAGTATTACACATAAAAAATTATTATGCAATATGCATTCAATATTAAAAATTATTTTGAAAATGATATTGATACTATAAACTTCTTTTAACAATGGATTGCCTAAATAAAGATAAATTAAGAGAATGCAACATATAAAACATTTGAATTCAACTTCAACAAATTTGACCATTTTTATGCATACAAATTTGACACTTTTTAAATTCTAAAAAAAATGTCAGCATTTTTATCTTTGATCATTATATGAAAGATTTGTCTAAAACTATTCTTCACTCATAAAATCTTGGTCACATTAAGGGCTAACAGAGGTACCAAATGATCCACCCCCCTACAAGTGATAATACCTTAGTATATCTGCAATGGTAGATAAAATATGGAGATAACGAACAGCAATGAAACTCAAAAGTCCAATGAAACAATATGAAAACGGGACCAGAGGAAATATGGACAATCAAAAGTTAAGAAAGGCCCCATGTAGGAATATTAAGCATTCCATGTCGACCGTCACACGAGGAGCGTGAACGGGCAATCGGGAAAATCCGTAGATAACTTAGTGTATGAATAAAGGTCGAACAATTGGTTTGAAAAAATAAGTAAACTTGTTTATAGATTGTATTTGCTGACTAGGGAGTTATATCGAGCATAGAACTTGCAAAATGATGACTTCAAAGGAGACTTCTGATACCCATGTCTCATCAACTTGTTCGTAAATAG
This sequence comes from Saccostrea glomerata, assembly GCA_003671525.1. Classification (NCBI taxonomy): domain Eukaryota; kingdom Metazoa; phylum Mollusca; class Bivalvia; order Ostreida; family Ostreidae; genus Saccostrea; species Saccostrea glomerata. The sequence goes on along the minus strand of PRKT01000009.1, from coordinate 3,756,539 downwards.
CTTGCATCTTTTTAAAAATTGTACATACGTATACTGTATAGGGGGATAATTCGCGGTGTAAATATTTGCTATATACATGGTTTTAGTAAGTCCAAGCTTACTCCTCTATAGCACCTGATCCCACGTCAATGTTTGCTCTGGTTCTATTTTGTATCATGGACTTTTGATTTTGAATACTGTTCGTTATCTCCATATGTCTTACTTATATCAAATGAGCAGATAATGACTTTTGTTTTTCTTTGATGACCGTTGTTATAAAGTCTGAGCTACATGTTTGATCAATCCAAACACGGTGGGGCAGGGTTTTGATTTTTGATTACCCGTGTGTGTCTAAAATTAATACTCGTATTAATTCCCCCTCCCCCAGCATTTAGGTTTAAGCAACTTTTTTTTATTAAATACCATGACATCACTCTCAAACTTACCATAGATATGAAAAGATATTATTTCGTCGACATACATTAACATAAAAATTCGTCTAGATCGTCTAGTAGTTATATTCGTTGAGAAAAAAGATCTTGGGATGTACATGTACTAAATCATCGTAGTAGCTTTCAGAAAAAGACATTTGACGTTATAAAACACTTGATTTGATTAATTGTAAATTAATTACCAAGTTTGTTCCACTTTGTTAAAACTCTCCCAAGAATTTTTCATGAAGGGAACATATAACTTTTATTTAACACCAATTTCGCGAAGTGTATTCAATCTGTAGAAATGTGTACGCTCCCAAACAAACATATTTACAAGAGGCAATATGAAAACCTTAAAACCTTTGGAGAATATTCCGCAGAACATTATTTTCTGCAGTTAATTAACAATCATAATTTCCATTCTTCTGTCGAAAGGATCATCATTTCGTAAGTTCTATGGTAGATACAATGACCTTGTCAGCAAATACAATTTATCATTTAGTCAAAGCTGACTGACGTTTTTCATACCAATTGATAGTCGCTTATTTATACATTGAATTGACGAAAGATTTTCCCGTTATTTCCTGATCATGACAAGGAGCAGACGGCGGTTGTTACCGGTCGGAAGGGGATGCTCACTCCTCCATGGCACCTGATCTCACCTCTGATATTTTAGAGGTCCCTGTTTGCTTTGCTTCTGTTGTGTATTGTTTATGTGCTTTTGATTTTTAATACTGTTCAATATATACGTATCTTCCATGTATTAAAATTTCTTTTTGGACAAACATTCGTGCATGCATATAAATTGGAACTTACTGTTTGGCGTTAGTTAGTACATGAGATATCAATATGACTTAAACTGAAAAATCAACTGAATGAGTTGAATTGCATTGTGTGTTACAGTAACTGCGAATACTTTGGAAATTTTTATGCTTGATATATTCAAATCTTTATGCGCTTAGAAAGGCAGAAAGAACATTTTTTCTCCACAAATTTCATAGATGAAAAGTAATCTGTTCATTTTATTCTATCACGTCAATGTCACATTTACAAACCATTCAAAATTCACTGCACGATAAACCTCTTTTAATGCCTATTTCTATTTATACGCTCCCCGAAAGTCACCTACTGTTTGCAGACCGCGGACCGTAGTAAGGTAGGCCTGTGCAACAGAGCGAACGTTCACGAACGCTCGCCAAAATCTCTTTTACCTCCAAAAGAAATGTTTGCGAGCGCTCGCTCTGTTGAACAGGCCTCAGGAGTCTGAGATTCCAAAAATTTTCAATGAGAAGGATAGGACTCAGTAAACTTGAAGAACAAAGCACCTTGGCTATGTACGACCGAAAAGCCATACATTTATCAACATACTCGTGTACTGAAAAGAATATGAACATATTTGGGGATATTCCCCTACTTGTATGTCTTTCCTATCAATCAAGCCTTTCCCCTCTTGTGTGTATGTATATTGTATTTCATGTGTATATATATTATATACATTATAACAATGTACTTTCCTTTTGCCCCACGAGGGCCCTTAATTGGTCAATAAACGAATTGAAATGAATTAAATATCTTGTTTTTTTTAAAAATATTTTAATCTTCTTAATAAATTGTATTCTATTTTTGAATTACTTAAAACAAACACTTTAAGAAAGGTACAGACAGAAAAAAATTTAATGTCATTTTTTAGTTTGGAAATAATTTCACACAAGAATCTCCGAATAAATTTTAGTAATCTAATAAATGCATATTTTTCATTCACTCACTTTTCTATGCATATATTTTGCACAACAGTGAAAAATTATTTATATTCTCTATTATAATTATATAATTATAAACACCTGTTTGCCATGTGGCGTAGTTAATAAAACCTCTGCTCTAGAGTCACAGAATAAGGAGCTGCTTCTTACATCGCGGATTGGGTTCGAAGACACTGCAAAAACTGTATATTTCCTCATACACCCTTGGCTAGAGTGCTGTCAAAAGTTTGGATGGTGTTTATAGAAAAAATAACAAGAAGACATTTAGTTATGTTTATTCGCTGTTTAAGGTATAAATTTAAATCTGCTGTATAAAATTTGCAAATCAGCTTAGGATGGGATGACACCATTTAAAGAACGGCACGTTATCTCTAAAATCATTGTTTACTTGCGTTTTCCCAAAATTAAAGAGTCAAGAGTATATTCCGAACGCAGATTTCGTCATTTACAAAAACAATTTCTGATTCTTCGAATGATCGATGTTTATTAACCTCCAGGCACAATTCTTGAAATTTGATAGCATATTGTAGATCAAGGGTTTGTGATGAGTAGGAGTAGCAGATCAGAAGGCCATGGCTATTGAAAATAAGTCATTCATTAGATACCCTATATACAGAGGTGCCGTGTCACGTTAGTTGTTGGTACGAAAACAGATTCATTACTGCTCAATGACCTTAAGTGCCGAGCATAATTTTGCAGCCCTCCAGCAGCAAGTGGTGACGTCTCGATTTGAGTGATAAAAAACCCGATAAAAACCGTAAACAACAAAAATGTAATATTATTCAATCGCTATACAAACAAACAGGAGGCACATTGGCCACATTGCTCACCGTAGCATGGTAAAATGCAAAAGTCAGTTCAGTATTGAAAAATTTAAATATAAAATTGAGTTTGGTAAGGCGTAGGAGGGTAATTGAACAAACTTAAATCTATACTTTTTACGGATGCTTTTAAATTTATCTGATACATAATGACTTTGTTGTTTATAAGGTTAAAAATTTTATTGTTAAAGCCTATATATTCTTTTGTTTAACTCCACTTTAATGGCTCCAAAATTCTGATGGTTGGTCATGATTTGAAAAAAATTAAATCTGCATTACTTTTTTGATGCTTAAACATGGCTTTGTTGTTTTACTGAAGAATTAAATGCTTTTTTCTTTGTATTCCTACTTAAAACTATAATATACCTATTGTGGCTGCAATCCACCCCCGGGGGCCATGATTTTAACAGACTTGAATCCTCCCTACTCGAGAACAATTCATAATTATCTCCCCTTGGAAGAGGGTGAAGCCCTAAACTTGAATTCCCTTTACCCAAGGATACTTTGTGGCAAGGTTTGTTTAAATTGGCCCAGTGGTTCTTGAGAAGAAGATGAAATTGTGAAAAGTTAACGCCGACGGCGACAACGACAGAAAACGGACAAATTTTGATCAGAAAATCTGACCTTCGGCTCAGGTCAGCTAAAAGTGATTTTTTAGAATAGGTTTTAATATGAAGTAACCAGTGCAATGTTTGATATTTGACGTAATCCTTTTATCTCTACAAGTCAAGGCTTTGACAATTATCTAGCATGGAATATACAATCCCATTGATAACGTTTTCTACAGAATGATCCTCGTAATATTAGCATTGTTTTCCTCGGCGGGAATCTCATTAAGTAAGTTGTTTATTATTATGCATAGAATCACGATGCTCTAAACAAATATTTTCTAAAAGCTTAGACAACACAGGTCATTCCTGCTTATACAAGTTAGACATAAAGTCCTTTTTGTATATTTTCATCATCTGTTGTAGTGATGTAATGCACTCTGTAGTATATTCCGTACATCTAGTCATGCAAGTTTAAATTGGAGCTTTCATCTGCACTGGTTTTTATGCCATGCCGATTTATGTTTAAGGTCATGCTACCAATTAGTATTTGGCTCAAAATCACTGTGACGTCACCTATTAAATTTACCATTAATATATATTAGTATGCGATATACAGTATGATAAACGATTTATAAGGAGTAAACATCACTATGATGCAAAAAAGATATGGAGGTAACGAACAGTATTCAATATCAAAGTCCATAAAACAATACAAAATAGGTGCAGAGCAAACACGGACATCCAAAACATCAGAGGTGGGATCAAGTGCCATGGAGGAGTTGACATCCCCATGCTGATCGGTCAAACCCGCCGTGTGCACCTTGTCACGATCGGAAAATAACAGAAAAATCCGTCGTCTATTCAGTGTAATTGACTAACAATTAGTATGAAAAACGTCAGTCAGCATTCGACTCATTGATAAATTGTATTTGCTGACAAGGTCATTGTATCGACCATAGAACTTACGAAATGATGACTTTAAATGAGACTGCTGATATTCTTGTATACAATCAAAATACTTTAAAATAATTTTGAAAATTACCCAAGACAAGGTAAATAAACATACATGCTCTATTTTATTTAAAAACAAAAACAGCTGTCAATAATTTCTAAAAGCCTTGACTTTAAATTTTCGTGAAGATCGAATGTATAATAATGTGTATAAGAGTAATTCGTTTAAATGTAATAAAGTAGTAAAATCACGTAAGTTTACGCTTTCTAAAGGCTCGAAGTACTGTGGTTGAAATATTGCTTACTCGGTAGTAAGCAGTGGTCAATAATTCAATTAATGGAGTTTTATTGTAATTAGCATCTGATTAAGACCAATTCCTGAATATGCTGGTCTACAGTTTTCCTTAAGTTTCTCCTTCCCTTCAGTTTTAATTTTAGGGAGAAGTAAAAATAAAGGCTTGGTAGAACATTAATAGGTACCCATTATATATCTTTGTGAATGTGTTTATGAAATTAAGACCCTAGTATGGGTATGAAAATTCATTGTTTAAATGTTCAAAATATTTGAAATCGGATACTGTGGATTAATATTAATTTGTGGGGGTCAATGTTCATGGGTAAGCAAGATTTTGTTGGTTTTTTGGGACATAATTTCGTGGGTAACTCATTAATACAGAAGACTCAATTAATAAACATGTTGACAAAATAAATGTTTGTGGGGATGTAAATTCATGTATGATAAGGCACACGAAATCCATAAACATCGATCCCCCACGAACATTGATGATTCCACAGGACTTAATTTTGAATAGTTTTTTTTCCACATAGAGCCATTTATGGGTATCAATTAAATTTTAATTTGAAGAATCAAAGCACTATTTATACTCAAAAAAAAGGAGTTTCACAATCAAAGCCACTGTTGATACATGCTTTTTCAACTCGGACCAGAAAATACCTAATTCGAAAACTTATTTTTTTCCCCTTTTTAATTATTGAAAACCAAGGAAAGCTGGCGTTTATAGTCCCTAATTATCTAAATACAAGATCTTAACATCCCTCTGAAACTTTTAATCAAATTTAACAAATTGTCAAGGTCTTCTTATTCATGATTGGCATTATTTGTATTAATTTTCATTAGATTACGTTATCAAAATAATGACACCAAGTAAAAGATCGTGACTTTCGAAATGTTGCTCAGTTGAAAATAAATGATTTAAAAGGTCTCATTCTCATTTTTAAATACATTTATATTAACTTCAGCAATAACGTGTTGAGCAGGATTAAAGTTTAGTAGGATGAAGACCAAGATAAACACGTTGGAGGATTATTTTTCAGATGTTCTAAATCTGGGCACTTTAAAGGTTTTCTTAAGTTTGAAAGTTTGCTTATTTGTTGTTTTGCGTCTCTCTAGAGAATATCACTCATATAGAGACGCCACCACTTTTGTCCTATACTCGGCACTTAGGGCCATTGATAATGCGTAACCATTTTCGTGCCAACACTTATTATAATTCTGTTTAAATTTTTCCTATATATAAAGTTCAGAAGGTAAAATAGCTTACTTTTGTAGTTCACGCAAAGCAAAGCTATACCCCGGGATAAAGTTTTTGGTATCCACCCTCGGAAAATTTTCATGCATTTTTGCAGCCAATTTTGATTTGAAGCGATAAAGCTATTGACTGATGATGTCATAATGCATATGACTTCAGTAGCATTGTAAGTCATCAGGATTTCAGATTATTCTTGCAGTATTATCTGCCTCAAAAATTTCAAACCTCAGAAATTATATTATACATCAGTATAATAAAACGCTTATCCACTGGTTGTGAGTGGAATAGCTCTTTTATCAAACCCTTGGCATGGTCTATTCCCCTCGGGTAATAGTTCCCTGTCACGGGTTTGATAAAAGAGCTATCCCACTCACATCCAGTGGATAAGTGTATACTGTAACATGAGACATCGGTTTTTACGGTCTCGGCCTAAGGACCAGACTCCACGTCCCACATGGGATTCGAACCCGCAACGTAAGGACCAGTTACCTACTCCGCGACTCTAGAGTAGACGCCCTAAGCACTGAGCAAGGCGGGTGACAAGTTTGAATGTAAAAGTCGATGAACGTTTATAAAAAATACAAGATGTAGAATGCTATTTGAAATATTGTGCAATAAACGACTAGACCTTATTGCAATTGGTAACACTAATGATATTTACTGACTGAATTCCTTTGTTGAAGTCTAAGGAAAGGTTGTTTGGACAGTAAAAAAAAAGCATGGTTCAAGAAGCATAATTATGATTTGCAATATCAATAATCACAGATCCGAGCTTACATATATTGTGGTACCGAGGAATCCAAATATGGACTTTCAATGACTCTTTCATATTGACTATTTAAAAATTTTAGAGAGACAGTAAACTTAACGGCGAATGTGATTTTAACTAATTTGGAGATAACGAACCGTATTCAAGATCAAAAGTCCATAGAAAGTACAAAACAGGAGCAGAGCAAATACGGACCTCCAACACATTAGAGTTGGGACCAGGTGCCTAGCATACATTGCCGACCAGTCACATCTGCCGTGCCCCCACTGCCATATCGGGAAAAATGGAAAAAATCCGTCGTCAATTCCGTGTATAAATAATAATTTTAACAATTAGTATAAAAAAGTTAGTCAACATTTCACTCAATGAGAAATTGTAATTGCTGACAAAGTCATTGTATAAACCATAGAACTAACAAAATGTTGACTTTTAACGAGACTGATGATAATCTTGTTTTATCAACTTGTTTGTCAATAATTAACCCCGTTTTAGAAATTGTTTAAACGCAGAGCATGCGCTCGCTTATTGAATCAACTACGATAAATAGACTCCGTATGCAAGCGATGAAGGTATATTGCAGCTCAACTTTGGGAAGTTAACGATAGAAAAGTTAAAGTCATCACGTTTATCATAGAGCGTGGTTGTTACCATTTACGTCTTTTTCAAGTAAAATGTCCATATATAAAACAGATGTGTCAAACTCTGGGGTTTCTTTTATATCAACCTCACAAGGTTACATCGTGCCGATGTAAGAATGGAAATTACAATTGTTAATTGACTATACGTCGTCGATGTATTCTAAAGGTCAAGTTGAAGGTCACAGCAAGTGTTTTCTTCTTTTCAGGCAAAAGATTTTATAGCCATGCTACCACAACCCCCTACACATATTTTGTCAATAAAATATGTTCAAAACAACGACAAACGGTTGATGATCAGCTTAGATCAAATTAATAATTTTAATATTATGTAAAAATTATTCTATTTCAAGTCATGTATACATGTAACGATTCACTTTTAATTTGATTTTAGCAAGCACTCTCCACAGAAGAGGACATAATTATGTCCCTCTAATTAACTGCCCGTCTTGTCAGCACCACGTCTGTGACGTCAAGAACACCATCCAGTGTGAAGTTTGTCACATTAAACTTCAACACCAGGGACAACCTCCAATAGATACACAATGTGTTCAGGTACGTAACAATTATCATTTTAAACCTGCTGGGGAAAAAACATATTCATTGTTTATTTGGTGTAACTGGATTTATATCAAGGCAAGTCACAAGTCAGTTTTCTGACGATATTAATCATATTCTCTCATATCGAAATTGTAGATATTAGCTTGAAATTAACCGAAACTTTTCAAAGGGGCGACTGGGGTTTTAATTCTGCATTATATCATAGTAAAATAAAGCTTATTTACTATTAAAAAGCCCTTTCCACTCAATTAATAAAATTTAACAAAATTAAGAATTTACAGGTTGAAAAAAATTAATTACAATTGTATATACGAGGGTTGTCCTACAAATTCGTAGACAGGGAAAACAGTTAAGCCTCTCTTTGTTCTATAAAATTTCTTTTCTTGTCAGAGTTAAAAGTCACATTTTATTATCATGTTCTTCAAGTTTCATGAAGATATAACATTTAATAAGAAAATTATGAAAAAATAAAGAAATTATTTTGTGTACATCTGCACACGAAAGCAAACGTTATTTACGTCTCTTACAACGTCATGATCTCTTTTTCCGCTTCACACGCGTCTGTTTATTTCCAATTATATTGGTTGTTACATTATCATTAACGTCTTTTTCAAGAAAAATATCCAAGTACGAAACAGATGTGTCAGACTCTGTGATATCTTTTATCCCAATCTGTTCAGGAAATATCCTATCGACGTAGGAATGGAAATTACCATTGTTTATTGACAATACGTCGTCGATATTTCTAAATATTGAATTGAAGGCCACAGCAAGTGTCTTCTTCTTTTCATGCATAAGATCTTGCACAAATTTTGCATCATATGAATACAAAAATAGGTCTGCTAATAGCGGAGCGCAATTGGTACCCATGTAAATTCCAATGGATTGTTTGAAGACCTGGTCTCCAAAAACCACATAGATTTTTTCAATTAGAAACTCAAGCATCTTTTTGAAGTCAACTTCAGAGGACTTGTGTGTGTAATCAGAGTAAGATTTAACAAAATAATTTTGCAAATGACCAATTACCAGGTAATAGAATTTACTAGTTCTATTTTTACTGTAAAAGCAGCTGTCAATGATATAAAAAATCTGGACTTATCGTGGGGAATGGTTGTGTATAAAGTTGAAAAGTCGTAAATTTTTTAGCTGTTGGTAAAACCTTGTGATTTCAAATTATCCAAAAGTTCTTTGGAATTTTTGAGTATCTACATCTGATTCACACCACTTTTTGAATATATTGTTGCTCAGTACTCTGAAAGTTTTTCCTTCATTTCTGTTAATATCTGAGTGAGATGTAACGAAAGAGGCATGGCTGAACATTTACTGGAACCCGCAATGTATCTTTGTTTGTAAGGATTCTTATGAAGTTTTGGAAATATATATATATAGGGTAGTTCAAATTCATTTTGGCTTTATGGAATATTAAAAATATTCAAAACTGACACGCTTTTGAAGAATTTTTCCCCCAGAAATGGAAGAATGAGTATAAGTAGGATTACCGCTTGTAGAATTAAATCCCAAGTTCTTCTATGAGCCTAACAAAAGAAGACAATATTGATACCTGCTTTGTCGGTAGGGACCAGTACGTACTGATCATGAAATCTATCAAATTCTCTTTTCACTTCTGGATTATTGAACACAGAAGGATAGATGGTTTTCATATTGCCCCTCAATCTTTCAATAAGCGACTTAAACATGGATCTGATACATTTAATACATTTTGACAAAGTGTAAACGTCTTCTTTTTCATATCTGGCCCATTGTCTGGCGTAATTTTCAACAGAATCCATAATATTTATGAAATTCCAATGTCAGTTGAAGGAGTGGGGTTATGCATTCTGCTTTAAAACACACACTTTTTAATTACCTTATATAAAGTACTAAATCTTTTCATGTATATACAAGAAATACTATACACATCGAGAACGTTCTTTTAATGACATTAAAAATTCCTCCAAAACTGACAAAAATTTACATCTGAGTGAATAACAGTTCAACCTTCAGAGGTGACTATAAATAAAAAAAATTGATCCCTTTTCAACATTGTTTAGCCCACAGACAACTGACCAATGGATGCTGTTACATCCCCTTTCATCTGAGATTTTATAGACATTACCTTTGCAAATTAATGAACTCTGTTGGTCTCCCATGCCATTACTTCGATATAAAGTCCTAGTACATACCATCCAAAAGTCAATGCTGAAGTAAAAGTGTGGAATATTGGTGTAAAACTTTCTCAAACTTCAAGGTCAATGTCATAAGGTCAAAGTTGATTATACACAAAAAAAGGTCTTGTCATAAAAATACAACTGTGAAATATGAAAATCATAGTCCAACCCAGTCTGAAGATATGGGCAAGATTTATGCGGACAGATATACAAACAGACAGAAGGACAGGTACAAAACTACATGTAAATACCCCCGAAACTTCGTTTACTATGGCAAAAGTATAGCATTGAAGTAACAACTTTTTCATCATCCAACTTTTGTTTTTTTTTCTATTGGTAAAAAACTCCTAAAATCATTATATGTAAGTACATGTAGAACAGGGAAAGCGATACTACATGTGCCAATTTTTGGAAAGACGCTACTCCTTTTTTTGTAGTTAATCATGATCATGTTTTATGCTACAACCCCCATTTTGTTAGGGTTTTGTTTACACTAGCAAACGACAAAAGACATTTTACAGGTTTTGAGCTAATCACATTTTGTTTCCCTTGTATCATAGGTCAGGGGCAATATAATTTCGTATTTTTTTTGTTTTTTTTTTTTTTACAAAATAAATCATCCTTTTTTATGCGAAGTTGGAAACATCATTCATAGAAAACCAAATATTCAATAAGATCAAAATTTCTAAGCTAAAGCCCTTTTTCGCGCCAGTTTTAAAAAGTAGGGAACAAAAACGTTTAACTTTTGAAAAATAAAACTTTATTTTGATTTTTTCGAATTATTTATTCAGGGTAAAATCAAAGAGATTTACAATTAATTAATTATGGAAATTTTATTTCTGACACCAGCAAGAAAATAACCTTTTTTAAGATTAAAATAAAAACTGTGAAAACCTACTGTATAAAATGTAATAAACGTTTCTATGAATGCGCGTATCTTTGCTCTAATAGCCTTTAGTTAGAACATTTTAATATTGTTTTCCTTAAATGGGGATAAAACAGTTTGTATTATTAATGTAAGGTATTGTATAGCTTTAATTTCGTTATCTAATCTTAAAAGCTTTCAGAAATAACACTTCAAATATAATTAAGGCAGCTTGATATTACCCGTAAACATGCGCCTAACAAGAATATTCCTACCAAAACGAATGTTTTTGCATCAAAAAATGACAAGGGGTCATTATTCTACGGGGTCATTATACCCGCACTTTCTAAAGAAAGTTCGGGTATATTGTTGTTACTCATGTCCGTCCGTCTGTCCGTCCGTCCGTCCGTCCGTCCGTCTGTCACACTTTTCTTCCCTGAACTCCTCCTACATTTTACACAGTAGCTTAATCATCTTTTGGGAGATGGTTGGTGGGGTGATGTAGATGTGCAGTAAGGTTTCGGAATTTTGATTTTGCCCCGGGGGGTCAAATGGGGGTCGAAAAATAATGTTTTTTAAGCAGAAAGTCCTGTCTTTCCTGAACTCCTTTTACATTTTACTCAGCAGCCTAATCACCTTTTGGGAGATGGTCTAACAAGAATATTCCTACCAGAACGAATGTTTTTGCATCAAAAAATGACAAGGGGTCATTATTCTACGGGGTCATTATACCCGCACTTTCTAAAGAAAGTTCGGGTATATTGTTGTTACTCATGTCCGTCCGTCTGTCCGTCCGTCCGTCCGTCCGTCCGTCTGTCACACTTTTCTTCCCTGAACTCCTCCTACATTTTACACAGTAGCTTAATCATCTTTTGGGAGATGGTTGGTGGGGTGATGTAGATGTGCAGTAAGGTTTCGGAATTTTGATTTTGCCCCGGGGGGTCAAATGGGGGTCGAAAAATAATGTTTTTTAAGCAGAAAGTCCTGTCTTTCCTGAACTCCTTTTACATTTTACTCAGCAGCCTAATCACCTTTTGGGAGATGGTCTAACAAGAATATTCCTACCAGAACGAATGTTTTTGCATCAAAAAATGACAAGGGGTCATTATTCTACGGGGTCATTATACCCGCACTTTCTAAAGAAAGTTCGGGTATATTGTTGTTACTCATGTCCGTCCGTCCGTCTGTCACACTTTTCTTCCCTGAACTCCTCCTACATTTTACACAGTAGCTTAATCATCTTTTGGGAGATGGTTGGTGGTGTCATGTAGATGTGCAGTAAGGTTTCGGAATTTTGATTTTGTCCCGGGGGGTCAAATGGGGGTCGAAAAATGACGTATTTTATGCAAAAAGCCCCATCTTCCCTGAACTCCTCTTACATTTTATTCAGCAGCCTAATCACCTTTTGGGAGATGGTTGGTGGTGTCATGTAGATGTGCAGT
>PRKT01000009.1:3686432-3731768 GCA_003671525.1 Saccostrea glomerata | reverse complement strand
TATATATATATATATATATATATATATATATATATATATATATATATATATATATATATATATATATATATATATATATATCTTGATGTATAAGAAAGGGAAGTTGAAATGTTAGATTCGTGTTGTTTGTCATAGTATGTGGTTGTTAGATTATCATTAACGTCTTTTTAAAGCAATATAGCCAAATATGAAACAAATGTAGCAAACTCTGTGGTATCTTTTATTTTAAGCTCATCGGGATATATCGCATGAACATAAGAATTGAAATAACCATTATGGAGTTTTTCAATATTAAATTTTACAGTTGATTCGATACGCAAGAGAATGCTCTAGGTAGGTACAATTTCTAAAACAACGTAAAATATTGACGAACTTGTTCGTGAAACAAGAATATCAACACTTTTATTTAAAGTCATCATTTCGTAAGTTCTATATAAGGTTGCTAGCTTGTGAGCAAATACAATTTATCATTGAATCAAATGCTGACTGACGTTTCCATACTAATTGCGAGTCAATTCTATATACTGAATTGAAGACGGATTTGTCCGTTATTTTTCTTTTATCATTACAAGGAGTACTGCGGATGTGACCGGTCTGCAGGGGGTGCTCACTCCTCCATGGCACTTGATTCCACCTCTGATGTTTTGGAGATTTATGTTTGCTCTACTCCAATTTTGTATTGTTTTATGAACTTTTGAGTTTGAATACTTTTCGTTATCTCCTTATACATGTATTTCATAAAAAACCATATTCAAATAATATGCATGAAAAATATACCTGATGGAAGATTTTGCTCTTCTAGGATAATTGTGCAGATGGAGCAGACTTAATATGTTGTAGAACTGTACAGTGTATCAGTAAGTATAGATATAACTTTTCTTTCTCAATGATATTAATATGGTTGTTTAAAAGATATACAAATAATGAAACTAAGGCAATTATGTGTGTATCGGGCGCAGGTGTTAGGCTTATCTGACAACAACCGTAGGTATGCAAAGATAAAGAAGATAAAATTGACCCTATGAATTATATATTGTGTTGCATTAAATTCCTTAGAATGAAAATATTTAAATGAAACTCTTTTGTTCATTCATTTTGACAAATGAAGAAATGTGACAAAGCAACATCAGCTGTGGTGAGAATTTTTAAAAATCCATGGAGAGTGATTTATGATTTGCAAAACAATGTCTCGTAGGATGTAGACTGATTTCACTGTGTCTTGTTTCATTTGTTGTATGTTTTATAGCATGAAGAAAGAGCAAATAACATTTTTAAAAAAAGATGGGGTTATTGTGAAATGGCTCTGCTGTCTAACTTCATCTCTTATCACACAGAAAAGAAAATGATAAAAGGTTTATCAACCATTGCCGAGTATTTAGGTTATTTTAAGGGTATACATATATATTTGTTTAGTCGTAAATCATGTTTTTTTTTATCTTGTAGGTTTATTACACCTACATTTAATGTCATATTATTCATATTTTTTAAATCAAAAATTGTTACAGTTGGAGCATATGAACAGTATTTTCAAACCTTTCGATCCTCAACCACGTTGCCAACGACAAAAGGATTTCCAGATCATACTAAGGTCAACACTTCTAACCCAATCACCTTTAAGCATACTAGTGTAGCCACGCCTATAACAATATCCAATGTATCAACTTCACCTTCCTACACTACGACCACCACAACAACACCTTCCTCAACCAGTGCATATTCTCCCTCGTCCTTAAGAGCAAATTCCTCAGAAGCTACGACTCCTTTGACTCCAAGAGGAACAACTGGATCTGTTTCTTCTGCGACAACTATTTCATCTTCATTTGGTAATCTTAATAGCTTTTCTTGCAGCTTTTTTTTAAGTCCGTGACACAAGTCAAACATAATACTTATACAGGTAGTTATCTTCTATTTATTTCTATGTCTGCAAAAATTAAATGTTAAGATTTTTTAATTACTTCGTCGAATGATTTTTTTTTTATATCATACAAATATTTATTTGATTTTAGCAATTGGCCTTTGCTGTAGAAAAAAAATTCACTCATCGAAAAAGTAAATCCTTCGTGCAACCCTTTCAGTGCAATGCAAAGGGCTTTTACAAGTCTAGCAGAAAATTAAAAAAAAAACAATCTTGATTTTTATTTCATAATTTTTAAAATGAAATTTTTGATGTGCAATTCTAAAAATCAAATTACTGTTACTTTGTTTTAGATCCTCTAAGTAACTGCTCCGATAGTATAACAAATTGTGACACTTTAAAAGGGTACGGTGTGTGCCATGCGATTCCAGAACAAAGAGATAAGTACGATATCGCTTTCCTGCAGTGTAGGTCAACTTGTAACCTCTGCACAGGTATTTCACTTAGTACTTAAATATATCTATGTCACTGCTTCATTTTGATGCAATGATTTCGATTTTTATTTCGAGATTCACTTTTCAAGTATGAATTCTGCAGTGCATTTAGAAATTATGATTCTTTCTATCCAGTGATTCAATTATTTTATTCTGTAGATGAATACAGGCCACTTGTGACAACTACCCCTCGGCGTGAGTAACGTCGAAATAATTCAATATTGTAGTTATGTTATTGAATGATTATGTTTTCAAAAATGATACATTTACAGTCAAAGGTAATTTGTTTATTTCCTGCAATATTACTCTGTTTTTATCGATAAGCTGTTTGTCATATAGCAGTTACAATTCCTTTAGGACTGATATTCAATGTTTAGTATTATTTTTACAGCGGCTATTCACTGTCAGGTGTGTGGGGACTATAACAATAATATTCCTTGTGATACACGTAGTATTTACATTGGGCCCACCGTCACCTGTTCAGGCAACAACAATTACTGCATGACGGACATAGTGCATAGCCATTCCAACACAAAGGTCTTCAAAAGGTGACAAAATTATGTTTGTATGTTGTACGTTTTAAAGATATGTTTATAAACACTTAAGAAAGTACTTTAGTATAATACATAATTTACAAGCCTAATTGAGGGTGGGAAAATGTACAGTTGATTGAATGTTTATTTAGATCATAACTATTGTAAAAATAAACATTTCTAATAAGACCGAA
Organism: Saccostrea glomerata; assembly: GCA_003671525.1. Classification (NCBI taxonomy): domain Eukaryota; kingdom Metazoa; phylum Mollusca; class Bivalvia; order Ostreida; family Ostreidae; genus Saccostrea; species Saccostrea glomerata. The sequence goes on along the minus strand of PRKT01000009.1, from coordinate 3,728,692 downwards.
AAAACAAAACGAGCGATATGTCTATGGTGCGACAAATATCCAATAGATGAAACATCAATATATAAATACTGAATATAACGAACAGTTATCAAAGAACAGACACACATCGTAAATCCAGTGGTGGGATCAGAGGCCTAGGAGGAGTAAGCGTCCCCTGTTGATCGGTCACACCTGCGGTTGGTCTTTTATCATGATATATGTTAGATCAAATGATCATCAGTTTGTGGATTTCTTTCCTTTGGAGCAGGTGCGTGAATGAGACTGTATGCCGGAACCAGTGGTTATCCCAGACCTCTGACCAGGACCATTGTACTAACTATGGTCACGTGCCAGTCAGCGGAGATTACACGTGTCACTTCTGCTGTACCTCTAACCAATGTAATCAGGGTTTATTGCCCCAATCATCGACTCTGTATACCAAATCCTGATTGGTTGTTTGATGTGGAATTCATTTCAATCAACTCAATAAATATTTTTGAAATTCCATTTTAATTTTTATTTGTAAATAATTTAACAATCACAATCATTTCTATAGTACAGATTCATACGACTAATTTTTTTACGTAACAGTCTTATCTTATAAAGGTCCCCAAAGAAAAATCTATTGAAATATACAGTTAACACATTACACATATATCCAAAGAGAGAGAGAGAGAGAGAATTTTCTTTCATAATTAATTAATACTTGCAAATTCCTTCATCACCATATTATCTATTAAAACAAGATTTTCATTGTTTTCCTTTTTCTTATAAAATATTTTGAGTAAAACTATGAAAAAGTTCAAGTTTTTGTTATAACATTTTTTTCTTGTCGGTCCATTAATGAACAACGCGAATGTGTTCCGTCAGTGGCGCATTACGGTTTAGGGTTAATGAAGTCCTTTCCACGCATGTCCGTGAAGTTGGTACATTCTTTGATGGCCGAGTTAGGAACCTGTACGACAATGTTAATTAGTAAAGAACATATCAGCCAACTCCCATAAACCTCACCTTTAATTAAGTTCATTGCACTCTTCTTTAAGATGAAATATATGGAGAGAACGAACAGTATTCAAGCTCAAAAGTCCATTAAACCGTAACGATACAAAATAGGAGAAGAGCAAACACGGACTTCAAAACATCAGAGATAGGATCTGATACCATGAAGGAGTGAGCATCCCCTGCCGACCGGCCGCATCTGACACATGCTCTTGTCATGATCGGGAAAGAACGGACAAATTCATTGACAATTCGGTGTGTATTTAATGACCTTACAATAAGTATGAAAAACGTCAGTCAGCCTATAACTAAATGATAAATTGTATTTGCTGACAAGGTCATTGAATCGACCATAAAACATACTTGACTTTGACCGAGACTGCTGATATTTCTGTTTTAGCAACTTGTTTGTCCTTAACTTTCCTCGTTTTAAAATTAAAGCATGCTCTTCCGTATTGAATCAACTGAGAGAAACAAGCCCCGTATGCAGGTGATGAAGGTATATTGCTTCATAAGTAAGGAAATTGACGATTGAAAAATATTTCCATTTCTATTTTTTTTTCTGTGATAACTCTTTGAAAGTTAGCGGAGTTGATTTCCTTATAATTCTACCGGAATGTAAATCAGACGGGTCGATAGGTCAGGAGCAAAGGAGGCTTTATATGCATGCAAATCTCGTGCGCATCTGTCTCTGTGTCTGAGCTAAGGTGGCCAAATACGCAAGTAAATCTGGTTCCGCTGCCTTTGTGTTTGACGTCTGTGGGCGAGGACTATTGACATTGACTTGGGAGCCCTCGTGTAATTTAAATCTATTTCTACATTTTTAAAATCTAAATGTACAATTTTATTTCACAATGAAATGGAAATCACTGTCTAGTTAGTATAGTATGCCAGGGACATCAACGATAGTTTGAAACATGGGATAATTTTTGCAGTCGCCCGTAATGCAAATTATCCATGTTTCCCACAATCGTTGATGTCCTGGCATACTATACTGAAGCCCGTTACGCATAAATTATCCCATGTTTCCCACTATCGTTGATGTCCCTGGCATACTATACTAACTAAACAGTGATTCCTTAAGTTAAAATAATCTCGTTTGTCACTATTGTTTGGCTTGAAGAAGTATTTTTCGCTTGACGAAGTAATATAATCTGTAATGATGTTTAATGAACTTGAGTATATTTCCTATTCATATTTGATCAGTTATCACCAATCAATTCATATTTGTAAAAAAATTAAAAAATATATTTTTTACAATACATATCATAACGTCAACAAAAGTGATTGAAAAAAGAATTCATATGGACAAGAGAGAGAAATGCTGGGAGACTGAAGACTTGGAATATAATGAAATGAGGTATTCTTTCATTAATAAATATGATTTTCTGACACGATTTATAAGGATTCTTAAAGTATAATCTATACCTACCTTGACAAGTGGTGTGTATCTTGGGTGATGATGCTCAATGATTGGGTCGTTGCTGGCTTTGTTATAAGTACAGATGTACACCCATCTGCGCATGTCACTGTTATTATCAGAACTATGGTGTAGCACATTGCAGTGAAAAAACAGCATCGCCTGCAATATAAATTATTTTGAAACAAGTTTTTTTTCTAAATATAGAAAGAGGTTTTTGACATTAATTTGATAAAACTTGAATAAAAGTGAAATAACCAAAAATTTTCTTGTGTGAATTGTCAGTCACAGTCAGTGATTGTGTGAATCGATCGAGAAAACCTCTTTTTATTTTTTTTAAAATCATATTTCGAATAAAAGCAGTGCTATGTTTATGCTCACTCTTGTGTATAACTTGTAAATGAGTTTGCTCTTCTTTCTTTTCTTTGAGATTTGAATTTTAAGTACTAGCATTTCCTACCTGAAGAAAGAATTACTTACGTATTTTTCTACTCAACGTTGCTGACAATACCATTTTTCAGACAAAATTATAAAAATAGAATAACATTTCTGTCTATCTAAGGAATCTATGTTTAATGAAACTAATTTAATGTAGAAATAAAATTCAGTAGCTGTATTCTCTTGTAAGAGTAAAAATAAAATCCGTAAAATCTGACATCACACCTAATTTATATTTTTTCTTCGCTATGATTTAGAAACCTTATTTTTTACCTGGATCCATTTCCACAAACTTGTGAGGACACGTCTTCTTGATTTCTTCCACCCGTGTGAGATCCGCCTCTGCTTGCTTCAAAACAGGATGATGGTCAATCCTGCCACATTTGTGAGAACCTTCAAGAATCTTAAAAAAAAATTATGTTTGTTTCACGCATGTGATTCATTTTACAGCAGTAATAGAGTTATTGTTGCCTGTACATTGTTTCATAGTCCATATCGATTAACGCTTGCGATTAGTTTGAAAGATGTTGGGGGGAGGGGGTTCTGAGTACCTGTAAACATCCGTTTTCTTTTCTGCAAGGATCCAATGGTATGAAAACGGTCATCATATCAGGAAAAAGGCATCCGTTGTTGTACCAATATCTAAAGAAATAATAGATCATATTCGATGAGAATCATCTTTTATTACATACTTAGTAATAAATAGAGGATTTTTCGCATATGTGATATGCCTTACGTCACAATAGGCGTATCAGCTCTGTAGGGCTGATATGGATTTGCGGGACTGATACGGATCAATATCACACCCCTAGAAAATTAAACCTCAAAAATCAGTATTTGTCATAAATCTATTTTGGGGGTTACATATTCTCTTTATTTTAACTTTTTGAATGTAAGAATATTTTCAAATTATGGATCGCCCAAAATCAGCCCCCAGGCCTTCGGCCCTCTGGATGATATTGGTTTCTCGGGCTGATACAGAATGTGATATGAAAAAGGGTATGTATTATTCTCTATAAATATTGGTACGAGTATTCCACAATTTATTACTTAAATCGTGTTATAAATTTTTGTATAAATTACAAGCGCGTACTTCAGAATAACGTTACCCGTTCTATTTGGTATAAGATTTATATCCTTTTGCTATCTTTGTATCCCTTATTTGGTTTAATGTACTCTCTGTATAGAAGAACATCCTTACTTGGCTGAAAGATTATGACCTGTAACATCCGAACTTACTGTTATCTTTTAATGACAATACTGTTTGTTTTTACTCGTATTCTTGATGGACCAGGTGACATAAGGTTTGATGTTTACCCGCAATCTTGGTGCCACCGGTACCATTAAGTTTGATATTTACCCGTAATCTTGATGCCACAAGTGCTGAGCTCCCTTCTGTGCCCCTTTTAATATCATCTTCCCGTGATAATGATACACCTCTCCCCCTAAAAGCTAAAACAAAGAACTTGATATGAAAGTTTTCAAACTTTTATTTGTTTTTTAATTACATATTTAAATACGCACACTTTTATGTGGTCTGTTTTGGCAGACGTAAAGGAGTCACTGGTATGTCATTCAAATAAAGAAAATTGAGTTCAGCCTTCGAACACGTAATCAACAGAAAGCTTTAATTTGTGCAGAGAGGACGATTGTAAGAAGAGCTGACTTTTACAATCGACAACTGACTTTTACACTAGGACAATAAAGGAAAGGTCTTAATTTTTTTAATTTCGTCGTGTAATCCTTTGTACCTGTTCGCATGTTCCTGCCACCTTTTCGCTGCGGGCCACCATTCCTGTGACGTCCGTACCAGGGTGCGACCAAACAATTCTTTGCGTTTTCTTTCCTTTGTTTACTTCTTCAACCTGTATAATGAAACATATAGAGATAACGAACAATATTCAAGATCAAAAGTCCATAAAACAATACAAATTAGGAGCAGAGCAAACACAGACCTCCAAACATCAGAGGTGGGATCAGGTGCCATGGAGGAGTGAGCATCCTGTGCCGACCGGTCACATCCACCGTGTGCTTCTTGTCAAATATTTGTATAATCATATAATTACCTGCTTATGATTTAAAATCAATCATCTGGTTTAGCAATATATTTTTGCTTTTAGAAAAGTACCTCATAGTTTTCTTTCATCATTGCGTCACTGCCCTCGAGTACTTTCAGTACTCTGTGAACCTCTTCTTTGTCCAGGAGACCTCTATTAAAATTTTAATTTCTAAATATCAAATTAATCACTATATCCAAGAAATAGTACTTTGCAGATTTATATTCAAGATTTGTCGCTGTTATTTGTATCAATTTTTATATTGTTTGAATAAACTGCAATCTTAAATTCTAACAAATTAATTATTATGAAAATAATATGTTGTTATGTTGTACAAGGATTAAGTTAGCTTCCATTTTTGCTGAGTTTTTAATCGACGTTTTCTAGAATATGCAGTATGGACGTTATTTCATTTATTGATTTTCTTTCCAATCTCAGGGCCTTTTCTTAATCATCCATAAGATACTTTTATTTTAATTTATCATAAAATTATTGTATATCAACATTTGGCAGCGAAAGAATGATTTAATCCAGCGATGTAGATAAAATTGAAAACTTTCGATTTATTAGCACTCTCAGTGGTCATGAACATGATGAATTCAAGTCGTAAAGAAGGCGGTGAAAATTTAGAGGTTTAAAGTTTATAAATCATTCTCGATTTATACGTGAATGGCTGATGTTTTTGTATTTGTACGGATTCAAAAATGCCAAGCTTCAAAGCATACACTATTTATATAAATGTCTGCGGAATTTATCCTTAATTGAAATTATCTTATCAAAATAGGCTGCTGCTCAACAGATACAGGGAAAGTCCATCCTCTCTTTTCATAAAGCACCAAGCCTTTATTTCACTTTGTGAAATGGGTTAAAGTTTTACAGTACTGAGTATATCAATATATTCTTTATCACCAGTGTTATAATGATCGTGCAGGTATCAGAATAAATTATCTATCTCACTTGATTAAGATGTATCCATACTCTTCAAAATCCCTTTTCGCCTGGTCAGATAGCTTAAAATTATCTGTATATTCATACTCTATAAACAAATGTAGCTTAATCAAAATACAAAAGAAGAAACTAATTACATGTAAAATTACACATGATTTGCGACAATGGCCCTTTTCATAATGTCGAATTTTACCATTAAAAATAATTTAACAAAAAAGGAATTCAAATAAATATGTAGACATTTTGGCATATTTTATTAATAATTTATCATACAAATAGATAACCTTTAGACAAATAGACAAAATCTTACCTGAATGTCGCTCCATACTTTCCTTCTCTGATATTACAAGCAGTTTCCTAAATATGTGTAATTATGAATACGTGCTATGTTACTTTATGATATTCATTTTTTATACAAATTGTTCACAGATCAAGTGGATAGCGAAGATAATAGGTAAATAACATTCATGTCATTTTTATCTCAACTTCGCCAGTTAAATTAGGAGTGAGAAAAAGGATTATTTCCTCTTCAAACTCTCCAATGGTGTTTAATGTACTAAATATTTTTCAAAATGAAAGTAACACTCATAAGGATAATTCAGAAAGTGACAATGTAAAAACATAAAGTTAAAAAGTTAGAATTCATGCTTACCTTGTTCACTCTCTTGTTTATTTTCTTTATGAGTCTTTAACCTCATAAACGTATATCACAAGTAAGCGATTATCTCTCGCCTGGATTAAAAATAAAGAAATCAAAGTACATATAGCTTTTGCTAGATAAAAGACAAGGACGAAATTATCAGTTTTTGGTACATTCTTTTTTATATTAAAAAATATGACCATGAAATATAATTATTTTTTTTTCCAAAGTGCATTTAAAGTGGGAATAGAAATCCACGCACTTTGAATTTTTTCAAAGTGCGTTAGATTTGGGACAAAAAAAATCGAAGTGCGTTACAATAAAAATGGAGGCACTTCGATAAACGCTCTTTGAAAAAAAATATAAAACACAATTCCAGACTGTTTTAAGATATAGACAACAGTATTTGAATTGATCTACCCTCATAGAGAACGAGGAGAAGACAAATAAAAGAACCTCAGCTCATTTCTCTATCTTTCCTACAAAATATACATTCATATTTATCTTAACGTCAAATTAATTAAGATTTCCTGAAAAAAAAAGCACCCTATTGTATCATGGAAGAAGGACTCAAGGGCCATATCGCTCATTAAATCAACAATACTTAATTGACTTAACTTTGCTCAAAGTAAGTTTATAAAACCAAATAAAAATCAACTATTGAATTTATTTTCTTTTACATCTTATTACTTATCAAATAACTATAAAAAAAAACTCATTTTGTGTCGGAAAATTATTAACAATGAGCATTCAAACTTGAACCACATTTTGTCGTATTTCTCGTTCCCCTGGGGTCATTTATAACAGTCTATATTTCATATCCTGAAGTGACGTCATCAACGAAAAGTTATTCAACCAGGTAATTCATATCAAAGTTTCATCTGTTTGAAAATTAAATAAGATAGCTTCCTCTGTCCTTTAATACATACCTGACTTACATGTGCGTTTCTCTTCCGTAATTAATGGTATTGCTAGCTGCAGAATCATAGGGTTTTGGTGTTTCATAAATTAATTCACGATATCTGTTTATTTCCCCTCAGACCATACAATGGTCAAGTAGCTCTGTGGTTCTAATTTCGGCATACACCGTCAATACGAGACCCATTTAGTGATCAAGAATTTCATATCTGTGCAAAAATGGTGCGCAATGCACAGCTGGAAATGGTTTTCGGACAAGAAGGTCATTCAATGTTTTTTTTATGATGCCAAGACATTTGTCAATCCCACTGCTTTTGAAATAATGGCATATCATATTCACTAGAACCGATCCGGCAAATGTTCAATTCACAAATAAAAATTTACAAGTGGTGCGTTAGCAATTTTGTCTAGTGTAGGTATTTAAAATTCATATATTTATGAATATAATATAATATATTTGAAAATTAAAGAAAAACAGATCGACATCTCAAATCTAATATGATTTCATTAAATGATACATGTATGGCAAAAAATATGAAATATACATTTATTCTTCAAAGGAGGCATTGATTTTAATATTTGAGTGTCAAAAAATTTAATTAGATCAAGTTTTAAATAATGTTTATTTGCCCTAAGGAAAATTTGGTCGGAAGACGGTAGGTAGGTAGCGGTGATTTCAATAAAAATTCTAGTTAGCGGCTTGCATTTAAACATTTAATGTTTCCCTGGGCTTTACAAAAGCTCTTTCAGTCGAGTCATTTTAGCATTTCGGTTGGGAGAGGGTAGCCAAATATTTTTTTGAAGGCCTTCTCGTATTTTTTGACAGCTCAAGGAACATCAACGTCAATGGCTCCCGTAACCACAATAACAAAAGGTAATTTTCATTTCTTAGCAAGCTACTACATATATTGCGTAGCGTCAGTCAAAATATATTGTTATTTTGCGCACTCAATTTTTCTTTTAGAAAACACGATATCAATGTGATATGTTTACTTGAATATGATGTTCAAATTTTTCGTTAATTCTTAAATGACTGCATGACTGACTGACTGATTGATTGTACATTTCCTTTTTTATTGATTAATAAATATTTTTATCGTTTACAGTTAACACGCCTGCCATTATTACTCAAGGTATGTTTGTTGCGATCATAGTATTACTGTTTGTAATTATTTAATTCATTTAATTATTCATTTTTATGTTATAACATGAGTAAGGAATGTCATATTACAAATAATCAACCAACTTTACAAATATTTAACCAAATTTAACTTTTTATACTGGCAATTGTGGAGTAAGAAGCATTATTTTTCTTAAAGATATACATTTGCTCGAGCTTCGTTTATTTCATAATTTTTATTCCATAAAGATTATCTCACAAACAATTATTCTTAACCCTCTAATATTTGGTAGGACAAAAAAGGGAAAATTACCGGGTTGACCACCAAGTTGGCGGCCAACGGAAAGTAAATTATAATTTTTAGCTTGAAATATTCTTATTGTAATTGTCTTAAAATTTATATCTTCACATATATTTATCATTATCCCATAGTAGTTTGAATTGCTCTGACACAATATCGAACTGTCAAAGCTATGGTCGTCAAAACTATATGCAATTCAATAAAACAAACTTATTAGAACAATGAGTAAATCAAAATTTGATGAACAATACTCGTACATGTAATATAAAGTTCATTGTATTACCTTGACAGTATCCACAGTACAGCGGACAATTATCTCGTCCCCACTGGGCGTACATAATGCACACAGATTGACCATAGCTTTGACAGTTCGATATTTTGTCAGAGCAATTCAAACTACTATGGGATAATGCTTAATAAATGTGAAGATATAAATTTTAAAACAATTACAATAAGAAATATTTTAAAAAATGTCGTTATGCAATTCAGATATCAATAAACACAAATGTGATGGTTACCTTTGCAAGTTTTATTTCTTAGCTCATTCTGAAGTAGGTGAAGGGCATCGAATGTGGAAACATGAAACCAATGTTTTGAATCTGAGGCTATATTTAAAAGTTCCTGTTTGGATATTGAGTTTCCGATTCCTATTGCGAATGTTTTAATACCAGCTTTATGGGCTAAGTTGGCCGCCTGACTTGTTGCTGAATATGAAATGGACTGTCCGTCAGTCACCACGAACAAGACGTCAGTAATAGGTGCCCGGTCACCACCAATAGGGGTGAAGCTGTGCTGAATCGCGAAGGTGATTGCTTCTGCAGTGTGTGTGGAACCGGACATATATGGAATTCTATCGATGGCATTAAGAATGTCCGCCTTAGTGTGGTATGTCTTTAAGTTGAAGTTTTCACGTATTCTTGTTGCAAAAGACACTACACTGATTTGTACATTGGAGGGTCCTATATCAAACTCTTTTACGAAGTTTTTGACAAAGTTAAGTTGTTCCCTAAAATGTCGCACTCCTTCACTTCCTGATGAATCCAACAGAAAGACAATGTCAGCTGGTTTCAAGTTGCAATCTTAAAAAGTAGATGTTTCAGATAAAAGTAACGTTACCTGTGGTCATCTTTATTTCTGAAGCAGTATTTTGAGGTTGAGAAGGAAATTACATTGAATAACTAACGATCTTAATATTATATGTTCCTTTCTCGAATATTACAATCATCAAGTGAGAAGGTGATGATTGCAATTAAGAATCTATATTATTATGATTCAATAATTGCTTTTGAAGTCAACTTACGAAGGAGAGGATTTGGAGTACTCACTGGGTTGGTTAAGAATGCATTTGCCTGAAAATAAAGGAAACCGAGATTTAAGAAATATATCATTTTTACGCTGTCTACTTCTTTACCATTCACTGGTTTTGTAACACAAGATATGAGAGGTTTTGTAAGACAAGATATGAGAGGATTTGGTGAACCTACTGTGTTGGTTTCAATGCTGTTAATTGGATATCTAAATAAGAATCCATTTGCCTGAAAACAAAGGAAACCGAGAATTAAGAAACATATCATTTTTACGCTGTCTACTTAATCGTTACCATTCACTAGTTTTGTAACACAAGATAAGACCTGATAGATCTGAATTTCTAAAATGCTCAATCCCGAAAGAAAGGTCAATTCTACGATAAAGAATGCAATAACTGTGTCAATATGGATATTTGTTTTTGTCTTAAAATTATTAAAGATATATTTCAGGTATGAATTTTAAAATTAAAAAAAAAAAGTAACGTACATTTTACGCCTATCATCAGATGGGGTTCTTTGATATTTTGCATTTAAAAGTGATGAACAAAAATTTGATTTTTTGTGCAGGTAGGAATGAATACCGAGCAATAGCGAACGCTGATTCCGCAATATATGATATCGATAAATTACTTTTTGCTTCCGTGTCTGAGTTTGATTCAGATTTAGCTACCAATATATATATTTAGATATATAGGACTCTAAAGTGCGATGGGACTCCGAAGTCCGATGGTCCCGCCAAAGTCCGATGGTCTGCGCCAAACCCCGATGGTTTGACACGCCAAAAATCGATAGTGCGGGAAAAAAATTAACGTTTATGACACCATAGTACTACTGTGCCAAACTCCATGCGAAGGACCAATTGTTTTAAATAAATAACAAAATAACATAAATAAATACAAAGATTTACCCTCAGCTTTTGGATATGGGTGCGAGGCTAACAATCAATCGAACAATTGTTGAAATGTGGAAATAAAAAAAATCAATCGAAAAATTTATAACAACTATAACCTAAATATCTTGGTAGGGTGCAGAACTAACCCAAATCAGTCCAACAGTGTGCAAAAACTCATCCTTTAATCTCTTTGGTGGGTTCGAAGAAACAAAGTGTACAAGGACTAAACCTCTTATCAGTCGAATATCTCTGGTGGGTGAAAACAATAAGTAAAATCAGTAAAATTATATGCAAGACGACTACTGAATCAATGGATTTTGAATGCAGGACAACGTCATGACGTCGGACTATTGTGTGTAAGCTAGGAGAGCACGAACAGTTTTCAAGCTCAAAAGTTCATTAAACAATACAAAATAGGAGAAGAGCAAACACGGACCATCAATTTGAAAACATTAGGGGCAGGATCACGTGTTATGGATGAGTGACCATCCCCCTGCTGACCGGTCACATCTGCCGTGTGCTCCTTGTCATGATCGAAAAATATCGGACTGATCCGTCGTCAATTCAGTGTGTATATAATGGACTAACAATTAGTATGAAAAACATTAGTCAGTATTTGACTCAATGATAAATAGTATGTGCTGACTAGAACATTGTATCGAACATAGAATTTCCGAAATGATGTCATTAAACTTGAATGCTGAGTATTCTTTCATGTTTGTCATTAACTTGCATCGTATAAAAATTGCTCTTACTCTTAAAAGTATATGTATCAAATTAACTTATACATATAACCCCCCTAGGTGCATGTGATGAAGGTATATTGCTGTATAAGAAAGGGAAGTTGGCGATTGAAAAGTTAGAGTCGTGTCTTTTGTCATAGAGCGTCTTTTGTTAGATTACCATTAACGATTTTTAAAAGTAAAATAGCCAAATATGAAACGAATGTGTCCGACTCTGTGGTATTTTTATTTCTGCTCACCGGGATATATCGTATGAATATAAAAATGGAAGTCACAATTATTTGGGTTTTCAAAATCAATTTTATATTTGATTCGATACGCAAGAGCATGCTCTACGTAATACAATTTCTAAAACAATGTAAATTATTGACAAACAAGTTGATGAAACAAGAATATCAGCACTCTTATTTAAAATCATTATGTCAGTTCTGTGGTTGATACCTTGTCAGCAAGTACAATTTATCTTTAAATCAAATGCTGACTGACGTTTTTTTTTTTTTACAAATTGTTAGGCCTTTGTTTACACACTGAGTTGACGGTGGATTTTTCCGTTTCCCCCGATCCTGACAAGGAGCACACGGCGGGTGCGGCCGGTAGGCAGGGTATGCTCACTCCTTCATGGTACCTAGTCCCACCTCTAATGTTTAAAGAGGTCCGTGTTTGCTCTACTCCAATTTGTTTTATGAACTATTGAGCTTGCATACTGTTCGTTATCCCCATATAATTTTTTATAAAAGTAATTCCTCCGTGCAACTCTTTTCAGTACAATACAAAGGACTTTTACAAGGCTAACAAAAGATTGAAAAGACAATCTTCATTTTTATTTCAAAATTTTGAAATCAACTTTTTGAAATCAAGTGCAATTCTAAAAAGAATTAAAACAGAGTGTTCCTTAGTTTTAGATGCTCCAAGTAGCTGCTCCGATAGTATAATAAATTGTGACACTTTAAAGGGTACGGTGTGTGCAACGCAGTGAAGGTCAACTTGTAACCTCTGATTATTTTTATTTCGAGCTTCACTTTTCAATTATGAATTATGCAGTGCATTTAGGAATTGTATGATTCTTTTCATTATCGACCGCATCAGCGGCCAATTTATTTGCGGTTGTGTTAGAAAGTGCATATGGGGAAATGAGACGTTATTCTTTATTTTATAAGTGCTGTAAAATAACTCCTAAATGATAACGTATAAAATCATTAGTAAAATATTTTTTTAAAAATTGCTTTAAATAAGTAATAATTGTTCTTATAATGTATTCAATTTTATCATCATTTCTCGTCAGATAATTATTAATTTATGGTTATATAAAAAGATTTTACAATATGTAGTCCCCAGCCCGGGAGTGTATAAGATATAAAAGGAATCGGCATGATTTTCCGGATAATAATGACACGGTCAAAGTTCATGGTGAATGAAAATTGAAAAGTTGTTCAAGTAGTAAAAATTGTTTTGAATACAGCTGCGAATGACACAAGGATAATTTTTTTGTAAATTTTGCGAAGGCTTCTCTGCAGAAACCATGCAGGGGCATTATCACGTGACAAAGATCCAGGGTATCAACACGTGGTGCATTTTCAGCGGCCTACATCTTCATTTTGATAACAATAAATTCTTATCATTTATCATTGATTTAATTACTTCGATGAATCGATTTGATTAGCAAATGAACTAAAAATTTTATTCATTATTTTTTTTTAAATCATTCATTTATTTTGCTTTGAAGACAGTCTGAAGTAAAAAATGATCACTATTTCAACTATTGATAACTTGTGCTTTCTTTTCACGAATGCTTTTAAAATTGTGAAAGTACTTTTTCAAATGCTTAATTTTGTTTGCGGCCGATTTGATGCTTTGCATCAATTTTACTTGTCTAATGAGTTAACTATTTTATTCTGTAGAAGAATATAAGCCACTTGTGACAACTACCCCTCGACGTGAGTAACGTCGAAATAATTCAAAAGTGTAGTTATGGAATAATTATGTTTTAAGAATAATACATTTACAGTCAAAGGTAATTTGTTTATTTCATGCAATAATACACTGTTTTAATTGCTAAGATGTAAGTCATATGTAGCAGTTACAATTCCTTTAGGACTGATATTTATATACTGTTTAGTATTATTTTTACAGCGGCTATTCGCTGCCAGGTGTGCGTGAGTAACGTCAAAATAATTCAAGAATGTTATTTATAAGTTATATAATACAGGTAATAATGTTTTAAAAAATAATACATTCAAAGACAAAGGTAATTTGTTTATTTCATGCAATGATACTCTGTTTTAATTGATGAATTGAGTTGTTTATCATATAGCAGTTTCAATTCCTTTAAGGTTGATATTTACTGTTTAGTATTATTTTTACAGCAGCTATTCACTGTCAGGTGTGTGGGGACTATAACAATGATATTCCTTGTGATACACGTAGTATTTGTGATACCTTGTCAGCAAGTACAATTTATCTTTAAATCAAATGCTGACTGACGTTTTTTTTTTTTTTTTACAAATTGTTAGGCCTTTGTATACACACTGAATTGACGGTGGATTTTTCCGTTTCCCCCGATCCTGACAAGGAGCACACGGCGGGTGCGGCCGGTCGGCAGGGTATGCTCACTCCTTCATGGTACCTAGTCCCACCTCTAATGTTTAAAGAGGTCCGTGTTTGCTCTACTCCAATTTGTTTTATGAACTATTGAGCTTGCATACTGTTCGTTATCCCCATATAATTTTTTATAAAAGTAATTCCTCCGTGCAACTCTTTTCAGTACAATACAAAGGACTTTTACAAGGCTAACAAAAGATTGAAAAGACAATCTTCATTTTTATTTCAAAATTTTGAAATCAACTTTTTGAAATCAAGTGCAATTCTAAAAAGAATTAAAACAGAGTGTTCCTTAGTTTTAGATGCTCCAAGTAGCTGCTCCGATAGTATAATAAATTGTGACACTTTAAAGGGTACGGTGTGTGCAACGCAGTGAAGGTCAACTTGTAACCTCTGATTATTTTTATTTCGAGCTTCACTTTTCAATTATGAATTATGCAGTGCATTTAGGAATTGTATGATTCTTTTCATTATCGACCGCATCAGCGGCCAATTTATTTGCGGTTGTGTTAGAAAGTGCATATGGGGAAATGAGACGTTATTCTTTATTTTATAAGTGCTGTAAAATAATTCCTAAATGATAACGTATAAAATCATTAGTAAAATATTTTTTTAAAAATTGCTTTAAATAAGTAATAATTGTTCTTATAATGTATTCAATTTTATCATCATTTCTCGTCAGATAATTATTAATTTATGGTTATATAAAAAGATTTTACAATATGTAGTCCCCAGCCCGGGAGTGTATAAGATATAAAAGGAATCGGCATGATTTTCCGGATAATAATGACACGGTCAAAGTTCATGGTGAATGAAAATTAAAAAGTTGTTCAAGTAGTAAAAATTGTTTTGAATATGCTACAGCTGCGAATGACACAAGGATAATTTTTTTTGTAAATTTTGCGAAGGCTTCTCTGCAGAAACCATGCAGGGGCATTATCACGTGACAAAGATCCAGGGTATCAACACGTGGTGCATTTTCAGCGGCCTACATCTTCATTTTGATAACAATAAATTCTTATCATTTATCATTGATTTAATTACTTCGATGAATCGATTTGATAAGCAAATGAACTAAAAATTTTATTCATTATTTTTTTTTAAATCATTCATTTATTTTGCTTTGAAGACAGTCTGAAGTAAAAAATGATCACTATTTCAACTTTTGATAACTTGTGCTTTCTTTTCACGAATGCTTTTAAAAATTGTGAAAGTACTTTTTCAAATGCTTAATTTTGTTTGCGGCCGATTTGATGCTTTGCATCAATTTTACTTGTCTAATGAGTTAACTATTTTATTCTGTAGAAGAATATAAGCCACTTGTGACAACTACCCCTCGACGTGAGTAACGTCAGATAATTCAAAAGTGTAGTTATGGAATAATTATGTTTTAAGAATAATACATTTACAGTCAAAGGTAATTTGTTTATTTCATGCAATAATACACTGTTTTAATTGCTAAGATGTAAGTCATATGTAGCAGTTACAATTCCTTTAGGACTGATATTTATATACTGTTTAGTATTATTTTTACAGCGGCTATTCACTGCCAGGTGTGCGTGAGTAACATCAAAACAATTCAAGAATGTTATTTATAAGTTATATAATACAGGTAATAATGTTTTAAAAAATAATACATTCAAAGACAAAGGTAATTTGTTTATTTCATGCAATGATA
The DNA here is from genome assembly GCA_003671525.1 of Saccostrea glomerata. NCBI lineage: Eukaryota > Metazoa > Mollusca > Bivalvia > Ostreida > Ostreidae > Saccostrea > Saccostrea glomerata. Next base: position 3,712,654 of record PRKT01000009.1, on the reverse strand, counting down.
CTCTGTTTTAATTGATGAATTGAGTTGTTTATCATATAGCAGTTTCAATTCCTTTAAGGTTGATATTTGTGTTTAGTATTATTTTTACAGCAGCTATTCACTGTCAGGTGTGTGGGGACTATAACAATGATATTCCTTGTGATACACGTAGTATTTATTGGGCCCACCGTCTCCTGTTTAAACAACAACTAGCACTTTATGACGGACATAGTGCATAGCCATTCTAACACAAAGGTCTTCAAAAGGTGACAAACATTTTTTTAGCATATTGTCCGTCTTAATTATAAAGATATGTTTATAAACATTTAAGAAGGTATTTTAGTATAATACATAATATACAGACCTAATTGAGTGTGGGAAAATGTACAGTTGATTGAATGTTTACATGTATTTAAATCATAACTATTGTAAAAATAAAGATTTCTAATGAGACCGAAAGAATAAAACGAGCGATATGTCTATGGTGAGACAAATATAAAATAGATGAAACAACAATATATAAAAAAAACTTAATATAACGAACAGTTATCAAAAGAACAGAGACACCTAAAAATTCCAGTGGTCAGACACCTAGGAGGAGTAAGCATCCCCTGTTGATCAGTCACACCCGCTGTGTTCCCCTTGTCATGATATATGTTAGAAGATCTAATGATCACCAGTTTGTGGATTTCTTTCCTTTGGAGCAGGTGCGTGAACGAGACAGTATGCCGGAACCAGTGTTATCTCATACTTCCGACCAGGACCACTGTACTAACTATGGTTACGTGCCAGTCAGCGGAAATTACACGTGTCATTTCTGCTGTACCTCTAACCAATGTAATCAGGGCTTACTGCCGCAATCATCGACTCTGTATTCTAAATCCTGATTGATTGGTTGTTTGATATGGAATTCATTTTAGTCAACTCAATAAACATTGTTGAAATTCCATTTTTAATTTTTATTCGTAAATAATTTCACAATCACAATCATTACTACAGTACAGATAAACACTAGTGTTTTTTTATGTACCAGTCTTATCTAATAAATTGCAGGAAAAAAATTCTCAGAATATACAAATAACACATCACACATATACCCAGAGAGAGAGAGAGAGAGAGAGAGAGAGTTTTTTCATGGGTATTTTCGTTAATTATGAATCAATACGTGCAAATTTCTTCGCCACCATATAAGCTATTAAAACAAGATTTTCATTGTTTTCCTTTATCTTATAAAATATCTTTAGTAAAACTTTGTGTATGCTATCAAAAGTTTTCGTTATCACTTTTTTTCTTGTCAGTCCATTAATGAACAACTCGAATGTGTTCCGTCAGTGACGTATTACGGTCAGGGTGAATGAAGTCCTTTCCACTCATGTCCGTGAAGTTGGTACATTCTTTGATTGCAGAGTTAGGAACCTGTACGACAAAGTTAATAAGTAAAGAAAATATCCGCAAACTGTCATAAAACTCACCCACATTTACTCCATGTAAGTTCATTACACTCTTCTTTAAAATGTAATATATGGAGAGAAGGAACAATATTCAAGCTCAAAAGTTCATTAAAAAAATTTTAAAAATAGGAGAAAAGCAAACACGAACTTTCAAAACATAAGGTGCCATGGAGGAGTGAGCATCCCATGCCGACCTGTCAAACCCGCCGTGTGCTCCTTGTCATGATCGAGAAATACCGGACAAATCCGAGGACAATTAGGTGTGTATTTAATGGTCTTACAATAAGAATGAAAAACGTCAGTCAGCATTTAACTAAATTATTACTTGAATTTGCTTTCCAGGCATTGCATCGACCAAAGAACTTACTTGACTTTAAATGAGAATGCTGATATTTCTGTTTCAGCAACTTGTTTGTCAATAATTTACATTGTTTTAGAAATTGTATTACGTAGAGCATGCTCTTGCGTATCGAATCAAATATTAAATTGATTTTGAAAACCAAATAATTGTTATTAACTTTCCTTTTCTAAAAAGTGTGCATTCGTAAAGCATGCTTTCCGTAACGAATCAACTAAGAGAAACAATCCCCGTATGCAGGTGATGAAGGTATATTGCTGCATAAGTAAGTGAAGTTGACAATTTTTTCGCTTGACGAAGTATTTTTCGCTGGATGAAGTAATGTAATATGTAATATATATTTCCTATTCATATTTTATCATTTACCACCAATCAATTCATATTTGCAAAATAGATTTTTACACTAAATAATATAAACTTCAACATATTTGCAATAACGATTGAAAAAAAAATTAAATATGCGAGAGGACTGCTGGGTAGTGAAGACTTTGAATATAATGAAATGAAGTACTCTTTCATTAATAAATATGATTTTCTGACACGATGTATAAGGATTCTAAATATACATATACCTACCTTGACAAGTGGTGTATATCTTGGGTGATGATGCTCAATGATTGGGTCGTTGCTGGCTTTGTTATAAGTACAGATGAACACCCATCTGCGCATGTCACTGTTATTATCTGAACTATGGTGTAGCACATTGCAATGGAAAAACAAAGCATCGCCTGCAATATAGATTATTTTGAAACAAGTTATTTAGAAAGAGATTTTTGATTATTTTGAAACAAGTAATCTAGAAAGAGATTTTTGACATTGGTTTGACAAAACTTAAATAAAAGTGAAATAACCAAAACAATTTTCTTGTGTTAATTAACAGTCCTGATGTAGCAGATTATGATCAACATTTCGAAATAAATTCTGTTAAAATCAGATGTTGTATGAAAGCAGTCTTTTGTTTACGCTCATACTTGTGTATAACTTGTAAATAAACTTGCTCTTCTTTCTTTTCTTTGAGATCTGAATTTTAAGTACAAGCATTTGCAATCATTTGTTTCCTGGAGAAAAAGTTACTTAAGTGTAAAGAATATTTTTGTACTCAACTTTGCTGACCATACCATTTTGCAGACATTAATTATTAAATTAGATGAACATTTCTGTCTACTAAGGAATGTATGTTTAATGAAACTACTTTAATTTAGAAATAAAATTCGGTAGCTGTATTCCCATGTAACAGTAAAAATAATATCTGTGAAATATGACATCAAATTAAATTTACATTACATCACAATGATTTAGAACATTATTATTTACCTGGATCCATTTCCACAAACTTGTGAGGACATGTCTTCTTGATTTCTTCCACCCGTGTGAGATCCGCCTCTGCTTGCTTCAGAACAGGATGATGGTCAATCCTGCCACATTTATGAGAACCTTCCAGTATCTTAAAAAAACAAAATTACGTTTGATTCACTCATGTGATATCTTTTACAACAGCAATGCAGGTATTTTTACCTACACATCGTTTTGAAGTCCATATTTATCATAGCTTGCGATTAGTTTGAAAGGTACCATGATTTTTTTTTTTATAATTCTGAATACCTGTAAGCAGCCATTTTCTTTCCTGCAAGGATCCAATGAAATGAAAACGGTCATCATATCAGGAAAGAGGCATCCGTTGTTATACCAATATCTAAATGAAATATATGGAGATACATGTAACGAACAGTTTTCAAGTCCAATAAACAATACGAAAAAGAAGCAAAGGAAACACGGACCTTTAAACCATCAGAGGTGGGATCAGGTACCATGGAGGGGAAAGCGTCCCCTGCCTATCGGTCACACCCGCCGTTTGCTCCTTGTCATGATCGGAAAATAAGGGGAAAATCCGTCGTCAATTCAGTGTGTAAATAATGGACTGACAAAAAGTATGAAAAATGATTGTTTTTGCTAACTAGGTCATTGTATCGACCAAATGAAACGGCTTATATTCTTGTTTCACCAACTTGTTTTTCGACAAGGAAATTACGAAATGATGATTTTCAACGAAACAGCCTATATTCTTGTTTCACAAACTTGTTTGTCAAGCAATAATTTATCTCGGTCTAGAAATTGTTCATACGTAGAGCATGCTCTTGTGTATCGAATCAACCGAGAAATATAAACTCCGTATGCAGTTGTTGAAGGTACATGTATATTGCTGCATAAGAAAGATAAAGTTAAAGTCATCTTGTTTTTCATAGAGCTTGGTTTTTAGATAACCATTAACGTCTGTTTAAGTAAAATATCCAATTATAAAACAAATGTGTCAGACTCTGTGGTATCTTTTAGCTCAAGGATATATCGCATCGACATGGGAATGAAAATTACCATTGTTAATTGACAATACGTCGTTGATAAATGTCGAGTTTTATCGGAAAAATTCTGCATCATATGAATACAAAAAAGTCTCCAAATATCGGGGCGCAATTGGTAACCATTGTAATTCCAATAGATTGTTAGAGGACCTGGTCTCCAAAAACCACATAGATAATTGTCAATCAGACACTCAAGCATCTTTTTTATGCCAAATTCAGAGTACTTCAACTTCAGATTGAGAGAATCAACTTAAGATTTCTAAAGTACATTCAATTGCTGAACACAGTAATTTACATCCTCGAGTAACAATTAGCAATAAAACGAGAAAAAAGCAAAGAAATAAAAAGCTTCTTTTTCTTCTTTTGTTCCACAATACTCTTGGTATAAATTATAGTTCTTAGATTACTTGATGCTATTATTGCACTTATAAAGTACGATAAGAATTATGTTATATATCCTGACAATTTAGATATTTTACATTTCATAACTATTTCTTATTTTTGCGTAATTTACAAGCGAACGTGCAAATTACGTGACCCTTTATATTTGGTTACAATTAGTATCTTTTTCTTATCTTTGTTTTCGTAACTTGGTTAAATCTCCCAGTATATTAGGACTTCCTTAATTGGCTGAAAAATTATGACCGTTCTGACTATAATCCTACAATGACAATACTGCTTATTATTACCCGTAATCTTGACGCCACGGGAACCATAATGTTTGACGTTTACCCACAATCTTGGTGCCGCACGTTCTGATAAGATTATATATTTACCCATAATCTTGGTGCCACAGATGTCGAGCTCCCTTCTGTGCCCCTTTTAGTATCATCTTCCCGTGGTAATGATACACCTCTCCCCCTAAAAGCTAAAACAAAAAACTTAATTTGAAAGTTTTCATCTTTTTCTTTGTTTTTTAATTACATATTTTTGTGTGTTCTGTTTGACATGACAGACTAGAGTAATGATCACTCGGATATCATTCAAAGAACTTTGATTTAAGCATGTAATTGAGCACGTTATCGACAGAAAGCTTTAATTTGTGCAAAGAGGACGTTTGTAAGAAGCGCTGACTTTTACAATCGATGACAGACTTTTACACGAGGACAATAAAGGTAAGGTCGCATTTTTAAAATGTCGTTTGTACCTGTTCGCATGTTCCTGCGACTTTTTCGCTGCGAGCCACCATTCCTGTGACGTCTGTACCAGGGTGCGACCATATTATTCTCTGCGTCTTCTTTTCCTTGTTTACTTCTTCAAACTGTATAATATTTAGTTAAATATTTGCATTTCTCATAGAATTGCCTTCCAAGGTTTTAAAATCAATCATCTGGTTAAGGAATATATTTTTCCTTTTAGTAAAGTACCTCATAGTTTTCTTTCATCATTGCGTCACTGCTCTCCAGTACTTTCAGTACTTTGTTAACCTCTTCTTTGTCGAGTAGACTTCTATTAAAATTTTAATTTTTAATTTTTAAATATCAAAGTAATCATTATATCCTATTAAAGAGTACTGTGTAGATTTATATTTAAGATTTTTTCGCTGTTATTTGTGTCATTTTTTTTTATTGTTTTTGTTTTTTGTTTTTTGTTTTGTTTTTGGTCTTTTAACAAATAAACTGGTCACAGTGGCCTAGTGGTAGAGCGTTCGCTTCGCGATCGGGAGGCCCGGGTTCGATTTTCGTTCGCAGCGCCGCGTCGTACCTAAGACGTAAACATAGGTAGTGACTGTTCCTTCGCCAAGCGCTTGGCACTAGAAGTAAAAGTCGCGGGTCTTTCGGACGTACGACGGATATAGGTCCCGTGTCACAGTAGGCGCTGGCACGATAAAGAACCCTCAATTCTCAATGGCCCTGAGTGCCGGGTATAGGTCTAAATTTGAAGCCCTTCACCGGCATACGGTGAAGTCTCCATATGAGTGAAAATTTCTCGAGAGGGACATTTAACAATATACAATCAATCAGTCTAATAAATAAAGCCCGTGTGACGCAGTGGTTAAAGGGTCTGCTCTAGAGTCGCGAAGTAAGGAGTTGATCTTTCTTACTTTGATCCAAACGTCGCGGGTTCGATCCCGACTGTGGGTCGTGGAAACTGGTCCTGCGAATGAGACCGTATAAACCGAGATCCCGAGTCGCAAAGACAAAGATCCCTACCAGCTCATGTGCCGAGTATAAGATAAAATTTGCAGCCCCCATCGGCAAGTGATGGCGTCTTCAAATGAGTAAAAACTCGTTAAACAATATACAATCAATAAATCAATCTAACAAACTAATTGTTCTATAGATATGTTCATTATGTTTTAAGGATTAAGTAAGCTTCCATTTTTGTCGAGTTTTGATCGACATTTTCTAGAATATGCCGCAAGGATGAAATTTCGTTTATTGAATTTTTTTCCAATGGAGTTTAATCTAAGGGTCTTTCTTAATCATCTCGAATACATGCGTACATTTGATAAATTATCATAACCTAGTCCTTGTAATATAACATTCGCCAGCAAAAGAATGATTTAATCAAATGATGTGGCGAAAATTATTGTCAATTTTCACTATATTAGCTCTCGCGGTGGTCATGAACGCGATGAATTCAAGTCGGAAAAAGACGGTGAAAATTTTTACGTCCTTTACGTTGAAAGGTCATCATTATCCCTTTCTACCTGAATGACTGATGTTTTTGTATTTGTACGGATTCAAACATGCCAAATTTAAAATGTCTGCGGATTTTATTCTTAATGGAAACAATCATCTTAAATTGGCTGCATAGCACCGCGTCTTTTTTTTCACTTTCGGAAACAGTGTAAAGTTTTATAGTATATCAATATATTCTTTATCACGAGTGCTAATATGATCTTGCAAGTATCTGAATAATTTATCAATCTCACTTGATTAAGATGTATCCATACTCTTCAAAGTCCCTTTTCGCCTGGTCAGATAGCTTAAAATTATCTGTGTATTCATACTCTATAAACAAACGCAGCTTAATCAAAATATAAAGGTAGAAACAAATAACATGTATTACAAGTAGTTTGCAAAAAATTGCCAATTTTATTAGCCATATAAGCTATTAAAACAAGATTTTCATTGTTTTCCTTTATCTTATAAAATATCTTTAGTAAAACTTTGTGTATGCTATCAAAAGTTTTCGTTATCACTTTTTTTCTTGTCAGTCCATTAATGAACAACTCGAATGTGTTCCGTCAGTGACGTATTACGGTCAGGGTGAATGAAGTCCTTTCCACTCATGTCCGTGAAGTTGGTACATTCTTTGATTGCAGAGTTAGGAACCTGTACGACAAAGTTAATAAGTAAAGAAAATATCCGCAAACTGTCATAAAACTCACCCACATTTACTCCATGTAAGTTCATTACACTCTTCTTTAAAATGTAATATATGGAGAGAAGGAACAATATTCAAGCTCAAAAGTTCATTAAAAAAATTTTAAAAATAGGAGAAAAGCAAACACGAACTTTCAAAACATAAGAGGTGGGATCAGGTGCCATGGAGGAATGAGCATCCCATGCCGACCTGTCAAACCCGCCGTGTGCTCCTTGTCATGATCGAGAAATACCGGACAAATCCGAGGACAATTAGGTGTGTATTTAATGGTCTTACAATAAGAATGAAAAACGTCAGTCAGCATTTAACTAAATTATTACTTGAATTTGCTTTCCAGGCATTGCATCGACCAAAGAACTTACTTGACTTTAAATGAGAATGCTGATATTTCTGTTTCAGCAACTTGTTTGTCAATAATTTACATTGTTTTAGAAATTGTATTACGTAGAGCATGCTCTTGCGTATCGAATCAAATATTAAATTGATTTTGAAAACCAAATAATTGTTATTAACTTTCCTTTTCTAAAAAGTGTGCATTCGTAAAGCATGCTTTCCGTAACGAATCAACTAAGAGAAACAATCCCCGTATGCAGGTGATGAAGGTATATTGCTGCATAAGTAAGTGAAGTTGACAATTTTTTCGCTTGACGAAGTATTTTTCGCTGGATGAAGTAATGTAATATGTAATATATATTTCCTATTCATATTTTATCATTTACCACCAATCAATTCATATTTGCAAAATAGATTTTTACACTAAATAATATAAACTTCAACATATTTGCAATAACGATTGAAAAAAAAATTAAATATGCGAGAGGACTGCTGGGTAGTGAAGACTTTGAATATAATGAAATGAAGTACTCTTTCATTAATAAATATGATTTTCTGACACGATGTATAAGGATTCTAAATATACATATACCTACCTTGACAAGTGGTGTATATCTTGGGTGATGATGCTCAATGATTGGGTCGTTGCTGGCTTTGTTATAAGTACAGATGAACACCCATCTGCGCATGTCACTGTTATTATCTGAACTATGGTGTAGCACATTGCAATGGAAAAACAAAGCATCGCCTGCAATATAGATTATTTTGAAACAAGTTATTTAGAAAGAGATTTTTGATTATTTTGAAACAAGTAATCTAGAAAGAGATTTTTGACATTGGTTTGACAAAACTTAAATAAAAGTGAAATAACCAAAACAATTTTCTTGTGTTAATTAACAGTCCTGATGTAGCAGATTATGATCAACATTTCGAAATAAATTCTGTTAAAATCAGATGTTGTATGAAAGCAGTCTTTTGTTTACGCTCATACTTGTGTATAACTTGTAAATAAACTTGCTCTTCTTTCTTTTCTTTGAGATCTGAATTTTAAGTACAAGCATTTGCAATCATTTGTTTCCTGGAGAAAAAGTTACTTAAGTGTAAAGAATATTTTTGTACTCAACTTTGCTGACCATACCATTTTGCAGACATTAATTATTAAATTAGATGAACATTTCTGTCTACTAAGGAATGTATGTTTAATGAAACTACTTTAATTTAGAAATAAAATTCGGTAGCTGTATTCCCATGTAACAGTAAAAATAATATCTGTGAAATATGACATCAAATTAAATTTACATTACATCACAATGATTTAGAACATTATTATTTACCTGGATCCATTTCCACAAACTTGTGAGGACATGTCTTCTTGATTTCTTCCACCCGTGTGAGATCCGCCTCTGCTTGCTTCAGAACAGGATGATGGTCAATCCTGCCACATTTATGAGAACCTTCCAGTATCTTAAAAAAAAAAAATTACGTTTGATTCACTCATGTGATATTTTTTACAACAGCAATGCAGGTATTTTTACCTACACATCGTTTTGAAGTCCATATTTATCATAGCTTGCGATTAGTTTGAATGGTACCATGATTTTTTTTTTTATAATTCTGAATACCTGTAAGCAGCCATTTTCTTTCCTGCAAGGATCCAATGAAATGAAAACGGTCATCATATCAGGAAAGAGGCATCCGTTGTTATACCAATATCTAAATGAAATATATGGAGATACATGTAACGAACAGTTTTCAAGTCCAATAAACAATACGAAAAAGAAGCAAAGGAAACACGGACCTTTAAACCATCAGAGGTGGGATCAGGTACCATGGAGGGGAAAGCGTCCCCTGCCTATCGGTCACACCCGCCGTTTGCTCCTTGTCATGATCGGAAAATAAGGGGAAAATCCGTCGTCAATTCAGTGTGTAAATAATGGACTGACAAAAAGTATGAAAAATGATTGTTTTTGCTGACTAGGTCATTGTATCGACCAAATGAAACGGCTTATATTCTTGTTTCACCAACTTGTTTTTCGACAAGGAAATTACGAAATGATGATTTTCAACGAAACAGCCTATATTCTTGTTTCACAAACTTGTTTGTCAAGCAATAATTTATCTCGGTCTAGAAATTGTTCATACGTAGAGCATGCACTTGCGTATCGAATCAACCGAGAAATATAAACTCCGTATGCAGTTGTTGAAGGTACATGTATATTGCTGCATAAGAAAGATAAAGTTAAAGTCATCTTGTTTTTCATAGAGCTTGATTTTTAGATAACCATTAACGTCTGCAGTTTAAGTAAAATATCCAATTATAAAACAAATGTGTCAGACTCTGTGGTATCTTTTAGCCCAAGGATATATCGCATCGACATAGGAATGAAAATTACCATTGTTAATTGACAAATGTCGAGTTTTATCGGAAAAATTCTGCATCATATGAATACAAAAAAGTCTCGCCTGCCCCTAATGTTTTCAAATTGATGGTCCGTGTTTGCTCTTCTCCTATTTTGTATTGTTTAATGAACTTTTGAGCTTGAAAACTGTTCGTGCTCTCCTAGCTTACAAACATTATGAGTTTAGTCTTCAAACTTTAACTCTGTCACAGACAAGTACATACAGTTACATGTATAAAACCCGCTTTAAATTTATAATAAATGAGAGACTATGAGCATTATTAAGTTGTTGTGAATATGTTCCAAGATGTTAATTTCCGTAATGTCACAGTGAATCATTGGCATTATCGTTGCATTCTTTGAATCATATGATATTTTGCACACAACATATTTGGTATTGTTTTGGAAGTCACATTGTCCATTCCTACAAATTGGACATTCAACCATATCCAGTTTCCTGGTTGTCTGTATCGCCGTTGTGTTAGTTCCTGTAGTTGTTGGTGTTGGTGACTGTACCACTATTGTACTAGTTCCTGTAGTTGGTAGCGTGGTAACTTGATGTGACGAAGACATAGTTGTTGAAATCATCCAATAACTGACTCCAAAGGCTTGCTCTAATTATAGTTATATTTGTTATTTGGAAAATTTCACATTTAAATGTATTTTTGTCTCAGTACTTTAGACATATATTCAATCAATTAAAAGGAATAATGTACGTTGAACACCGTATATTTGAAATTCTTTTCTTTTATTGAGACAATTTTTTTTCTCGATTTTGATTATTGTTGTAAAGCAATGTAATAAAAAAAGTAAAATATGTCAGTAGTCTGTGTTAAATGATAACCGAAAATATAATTATCGCAAAAAATCGAGTTCATCACGTACCTTAGTTAGAATAATCTAACTGTGTCTCGGTACAGGCCCTCACCACAGTTAGAATACGTCCCATATACTTGCAATGACATTCTATCTACACGTACCTATATACATTTGATATCTCGGCAACATAATTGATGAACGTCATCTGGGTGACAGTGGTGTCACTTTGATAGAAAATATTTTGTTAGTTTGATATTTTATTCATTAATGATAATGAAATGTAAAATTGTAGTATGATCAATTATCATTAAACAAATAATTATGGTCTAAATAGCACGGTAACAAACAGCTTTAACACGAACCTCCACATATACATTGTAGATATATACCTGTTGTATACATTTAAGTTGAGGAGGATTGTGGTCAGTGAGGTATTCACATGTATCACAAAGCGAGTAGTGGCATCGACCATTCTGATCAAAACTTGGACATAACGGTTCAATAGAGTTTTAAAATAAACTCTATCGTAAAATATCATCTGATAAAATTAAATAACATAATAAGTGATAAGAAGGAACGATCGACAAACGTTCCACGATGTAATACTAAGATCACTTACATTCTCTGATTTTTTATTTCTTAGTATTAGTTTACATTTTAGCTGGCCCGTGTCCTGGTCGCGTTGTTTTGTATTGAAATAACTTTTTGTCCGTTTTAGCGACCACGTCTCCCTATCTACTATTCCTATATACATTGGACTGCCGAGGTGGTGGGTGCTGGAGAGCGTGGACGTAATCCATTGGCTCCTCATCAAGTTCGTCATAATTAATCTACATCGGGCTCGTATAAGTAGCCATTTACGTACAGTTTGTCGAGCACTAGTTTTACGTATGCACCCTCATCTCTGTATTGCCGCATCACCGGGATAAATTGACGTCTACGCTCCTCCATGGTCGGCGGGTAGTAAAGGTAGAAACAAATAACATGTATTACAAGTAGTTTGCAAAAAATTGCCAATTTTATTACGTTGAATTTTAATATTTAAAATAAGTTAACAAAAAAAAAGAGTTTCCCGACAAATAAAATAAATTTATATGTGTACATGTAGGCAGTTTGGCTTATGTTATTAATTTATCATACTGATAAAAAAGTTAGACAAAAGACAAAATTCTACCTGAATGTCGCTCCATACTTTCCTTCGCTGAAATTACACGCAGTTTAATTATGAATACTTGCTATGTTACCTTATCATATATATCCATTATAATACAACTTGTTCACAGATCATGTGGGTACTGAAGATAATAGGTCAATAACACTCATGCCATTTTTATCTGAACTTCGCCAGTTAAATTAGAAGTGAGGAAAGGAATCCTTTCCTCTTCACTCTTTTCGATGGGGTTTTATGTGCTAAATATTTTTAAAATGAAAGTAACACTTATGAGGATAATTCAGAAATTAACAATGTAAAACAAATAGTGAAAAGTTAGAATTGATACTTACCTAGTTGACTCTCTTGTTTATTTACTTCAAGAGGCCTCAACCTCATAAACGTATATCACATGAACGATTATCTCTCGCCTGGATTAAAAATAAAGAAATCAAAGTACTACAAGTGCATATAGCTTTTGCTAGAAAAAGACTACTAGGACAAAATTATCTCAATTTGGTACATTCTTTATTTATTAAAAAATATGGCCAAACGAAATAGTGAAACTAAAGATCAGTCATGAAAGTTATGGTAAAATGTCCAGAATTTTAAACATTGAGAGCAGACAGGATCGTAGCAATGCATTTAGAAATAAAAATACGCACTTTAATGTTATTTTTTTCCAAAGTGCATTAAAAGTGGGACTAAAAAAATCAACGTACTTTGAAATTTTTTCGAAGTGCGTTATATTTGGGACAAAAAAAAAGGTCAAAGTGCGTTATCATGGAGGCATTTAAATAAACGCACTATGTAAATAAATAAGTATTAAACAAAATTCCAGACTTTGTTTTAAGATATAGACATTATTATTTCTAATATTTCTTTCGAAACACTAATGAATTGATCTACCCTCATCGAAAACGAGGACAAGACAAACAGAAGATCCTAAACCATTTCTTTATCTTTCCTACCAAAATATATGCATTCATATTTCTCTCTCTAAATTTACTTAACCCAAAATTAATTAAAATGTCCTTAAAAAGCACCCAATTGTATCATAAAAGAAAAACTCATGGGCCATATCGCTGATAAAATCAACAATAGCTAATTGACAGTATTATCAATCAACAGGCAAACTTGAAACCCTTTATGTCGTATTTCTCGTTTCCCTGAGGGACCGGAAGAGCGTTCGCTTCGTGACTGGAAGGCTCGCTCTGGTTCGATTCTCGTTCGCGGGGCCGCGTCAAACCCCGTAAAGACGTAAAACATAGATAGTGACTAGAAGTGAAGGTCAGGAGTCTTTCGGATATGATCTTAAAAACGTAGGTCCCTTGTCGCGGTAGGCGTTGGCACGATAAAGAACCCTTACTGCTCAATAGCCCTGAGTGCCGGGTATAGGTCTTAATTTAAAGCCCTTCACCGGCAAATGGTGACGTCCCCAAGTGAGAGAAGAAATCCCAAGTGCAACGTTAAACAATATACAATTAATCAATACAATCGTTTCCCTGAGGGTCATTTATAACAGTATTACGGCGAGCTTTTCAGCCGCCTGGGAATTAGCTCTGGGGATTGCCTTACGCCCTGCAACACCTTTGTCCTTGGCCCTTTGGATATTCCCTGTTGGCCTTTAAAATACGACAAGGTTGAGGTTATACAGTGTTTATTGTCTCGTGTCCCGAGCGTAAGTGAAGTATATTACAACATGATAAAGATCAATTAAATTACAAGATGTTATTGATTGATATAAATGTACAAAACCTGAAATATTAATATTTGAATTAAATTATCAAGTATTTAAATTTATACTAAAGAAACAATACAGTGGTCCGCCATTAAACATTGGCGGCCATATTGAAAACTTACTTCCGGTTACATTTCCGGTGCTAAAATTATTACAAAAGTTATGGCGTCGATACAATTTTACAAGTGACATCATTTTAACAAAATAACATTGAACAAAATGTTGTAGAAGGAAAATAAAACAATATATTTAACTTTATAATAATACGACTACGATATTTATTCCCTGACTTAGTTAACTTTTTAAAGGAATTTATACCTAATAATATGATGACCAATAGTTAATCTTTTACAGTAAAAATGTATATGCTTACTTTAATTCATAATTAAGAATTTTAACTGTTAATTTAGAATAAAACTTAATTCATAACTAAGAATGCTAAATATTGTTAAAAATATAAAATAAGTAAATGTTTCAATACTGACCTTTAAAATACGACAAGGTTGATAGTTATACAATGTTTATTGTCTCGTGTCCCGAGCGTAAGTGACGGGAGGGAGACGGGAGAACAAACTTAAACCTTCAACCTGTCCTTTGAGAGGTCACTCAAGGGGGTTAATTCTATTTAATTACAATTGTCATTAATAGATTTTAATTGATATCCCTAACGGAGCCTCACAGGGATAGCGTCCCTTTTTACCTAGAGTTTGATTTAACTTGCCGAAGAGATTCTCACTTATTCTGGCATCTATTGTTAAGTGTTAATCCAGAAGTGATAGCAATTTACTCAAATACGTATGTCCTGACAGATGAATAGATAGACAGGCAAATGTTTAGATTACAAATTAACTTTACCATTGATAATTGCCGATATGTGAGAAAGTATTACTTAAAATAAATTGTAACATATGTTTGATCAAGAAATAAAGGGAACTTATGCGTGAATGTTAATCCGAACAAATAAAACTAATTCATTTATTTAGAAGGTATACTTATTTCTAAATATTTCCTATTTTCAAAATCATAAACTTTAAATAAAATTTGCGTATAATTTAGCTAGAAGAATAAAATAAATATTGATTATCATTAATTATGTAAAATTATGTCAAAATTCAAAGAATTAAAATCAGTCTATATTTCATATCCCAAAGTGACGTCATCAACGAAAAGTTATCCACCCGGTTAATTCATATCAAACTTTTGATCTGTTGGAAAATTTAATAAAATAGCTTCCTCTGTCTCTACATACCTAACTTACAATTCGATGATGAAATTTTTACAAAAAATAGGACTTTGTACGTTTCTCATCCGTAATTAATGGTATTGCTAGCTGCAGAATCGTAACGCTGTGGTTTCTTATAAATTAATTTACGATGTTTGATTGTTTATATCCTCTAGGACCATACAATGGTATATGAGGAACAAAACATATTTACATATACATGTATACAAAATACAAAGTCAAATAAGGAAGAAAAGTGTCATATAAGATAATACCCAGCTTCGTTCAATCAACTATCTTTCATTTCCTAATTCTAGACACATTTTATAAATCAAACTATATATTAAATACACCACTTAATTCTTTATAATCGTTTCTACATAGCAATAAACTTGCTTGATTGGAATGTTCTGCCATCACAACAGGTGAGTTTATTGGTCTATAGAGACTACTATAAAGGGTCTGGAGGTGGATAGTTAATACAAGTTGGTAACAGAATATTCTAGAATTAAGGATTGATTGATTGATTGTATATTGTTTAACGTCCCTCTCGAGAATTTTTCACTCATTTGGAGAAGCCACCACTTGCCGATGGAGAGCTGCAAATTTTGCTCTATTGATCTACTCGGCACTCAGGGCCATTGAAGGTAGGCAGGTAGGATCTTTTTCGAGCTAGAACCTACTGCGACACGGGACCTCGGTTGATATGGTCTCATCCGAAAGACCGGATAAAGGAACGAAAGGTAGCTGCTTGAACAATGCTGGAATTGGAGAAATAATCTTGCGGCAAAAATTGAACACTGCATGCGTTATGGAATCTGTAATGTTATGTCCAAAGACTAATATAACGCTATAGTTCTGCAGCTTATGTATTGTTAGTGATATGTATGAAATGTAAGGAGATATAGAATAGCTTTCAAGCTCAAAAGTCATCACAATACAAATAACGAGCAGTTCAAATGTAAACCTCTAAAAATTTTAAGTGGAATCAAGGTGACAATCAAGGTATTGGAATGCATTTCAGATGCAAATAAAACAAGTTATAGGTTAAGAATTTTTTCTGCACATTTTCAGCAAAGACTAAAAGTTTTGTTCTGCTCCTTTTATTGAATTCGATATATGGAGATAAAACGAACATTATTCAAGATCAAAAGTCCTGAAAACAATACAAAATAGAAGCAGAGCAAACACGGACCTCAAAAACATACCAGAGGTGGGATCAAGTACCATGGAGAAGTGAGAATCCCTTGCCGATCGGCCACACCCGCAGTGTGCTCCTTGGATCGGAAAATAACGGGAAAATTCGTCTTCAATTCAGTGTATAAACAGTGGACTAACAATTAGAATGAAAAACTTCCGTTAATATTATACTCAATGATAAATAAATTGTACTTGCTGAAAAGCTAATTGTATCTATCATAGATTTTACGAAATTCTGATTCATTTGAATACAAAAATTGGTCTGCTAATAACGGGGCGAAATCGGTACCCATGGGAATTACAGTATATTGTTGGAAGACCTGGTCTCCGAAAACAACATACATATTATCAATCAGATACTCAAGCATCTTTTTGATGTCAACTTTAGAGTACTTGTGTATACAATCAGAATGTTTTTTAACAAAATAATTTTGTAAATGACAAGATAATAAGTACATTTACGAGTTCCATTTTTATTGAAAAAGCAGCTGTGAATGATATCAAAAAGCCTGGTCTTTAATTCATCGTGGGGAATGGTTGTGTAAAAAGTGTACAATTCGTAAGTTCTTGAATTGTTAAGTTTTGTAAAATCTTTTTATCTTGGATTTTTAAGTATCCACATCTGATTTACACCACTTTTTGAATATATTGTTGCACTGGAATAAAAAATAAATGAACACAACTTTTAAAATAATTTACTGAAATAAATTGTCAAACCATTCTCAAAGTCAAAATACTCTGAAAAATTTGAAAAATAAACAAATCAATTATTTTGCGGCATGTTTGTGTAAAAAATAAGCCAACTTAAAATGATATCTATTTAAAATATAGAAAACTATTGAGTGAATGAAAATTTTTAATACCAATATTATTTCTTTAGGTAAGTATTAATGTTAACAGATAATGATTTTAAAGATGTTAGTTAAATACCCACAAAGACCGAATCTTGTCTCCTGTATTTAATCCCAGGACAAGGTAAATACACCTGTCCGTCACATTCCTCTTCAATTGGTTGGATTTCCCTCTTTACCATTCAGTACCATGTCACTAAAGGGATGCTGCAAAATAGAGGTGAATCTGCCTTGTTTGGACAGTGTAGACTTGGGAAGTGGAAGTTCAGACGTCGTAGATATTTTGGACATCACTTTTATTATTTTGAAAACTCTTGCTAATGCATGCCATACGTTTGAAAAGAAGACCTGCTTTATTGCCAGGATTTGGGTAGGGTACATAATTGACGCCGTGGAACTCATTATAATGAGTATTGACACCAATGGCCTTCACCTTGAACACTGGTTCGGACAGGTGCTCTTTGGAGTTTACGTCATCGCTGTGTTGATATTTGCCAGTGTTGTGTCATTAATGGAATTTTGCTGTAACGTCAGATTTCATCGCTACTGGATGAGAATTTTCATTGTGTTTAAGTTAACGTCCTTCATTAATGCTCTGTTCATCTTTGTTCACCCACTTGTGATATCTGATACAGAAGACATAGAAGGGTATGAAATCTTTCTGATGGTTATTACAGTACTGGATATGATTTTCATATTACTTGTGTCCATTGTTTGTATCTTAGTTTATGGAAAGTGCTTACGGAAAGGAAAAAGTGTGGAACCAAAATCGCCCTCAAAAAACAACGCTCCTTCCAAACAAAAGATGAAAAAGAAAAGAAAATCAAAACAGACTGTATGAATTGAAAATGTTTAACTTTAAAAATATTTCTTTGTTATTTCTGATATTCAAGAGTAAGATTTCTTGTTAAACTAAGTTAGCTGTCCCCAATTACTAAACACATCAAACAGTTTTATTGAAGTGCTACTAGTATAGTTATTAATGTTTTACTACAGAAATACATGTACATATAATATGCTGTATGGATAATATACGAGGGTTGTTCGAAAAATTCGAGGGCTACTGTCATATCTTTTTTATTTGACGTCATATGTTATTCAAATTTGGTAGAAAAATATTAATAAATTCAAACGATTGGTATTATATTTTTTAATACCACGATTTATTCAAAACGTATCCAGAGTTCAAAAATGCAAGTCAAAATTTAGTTAGTTACAAACAATACAATACAGAGTAAATAATGTCTGTAGTCATATTCTCTGTAAATTGGAGCTTGAACGAAACAAAACCTATAAATTCAAATGAAAAATTGTTGCATCGATTCGTATTCCAAGGTATGGCTTCATATTTTGCTTTGTTAAAAAGAAATCAGCTTGAGAAGATAAGTAGTCATCATTGAAAACGACAGAAAATGATGACGTTTTAGAACGTCACGGAGTAGCCGATAACGAAGCAATTTTGTGCTTTATACTCAGAAAAAAAATCCTAAATAGACACTTGAATGTTGGAGGAATAAAAAAATATATATACTCAGTATCACAAGCGAGTTGTGCATGTGTACAAATAGCACAGGCAGTTTTTGAGTGACAGAGACTTTGTATCCGATGAGGACAACAGATTTAACTGTAAAATATGTAACAAAAACTTTTAAAAGTTGGAAAGTCAAAAAAAAAGACATAGGCGCTTTAGAGTTGCTTATCCTGTAAAAGCAGAAATTACAGTCTTAACAACGGAAATTAAACAACGAGAGCAATTCTTAAAAAATAAATGTCAAGTATTAGAAAAATGATGTAATGAGTGGGTATTGGATTATACTGAGTGAAATGTATAGGAAATGTTTTAGAAACAAACATCACAACATAATTTAATTCGATGTATTAACCTTATTTACAGGTCTGAGTTTATATTTAGTTGAAGAAGACAAACTTATGAAAAAAACCTTCTACATTAGAAGATGAAAACACTCGCTGTGAACCTTCAGTTTGATAGTTAGAAATATTTCTACGGTGCATAGTTTCTTTTCATAATATAATAACCAGAGAACTTAAAATAAAAAGAGACTATAAAGACTGCCACATCTGCTTCCTATTTGAATTTATACTACTTTAGGCGATAAGGGCCAATTGACAGTTAAATTGTATGGCAAATTAGATGATTTATCTATGTAGTGATTTCCGGCTATTACCTGCATATGTGATAAATATTCCACAAATTATTTGATACTAAAGAGCATGCTGCATTGACTTCAACAACCTCATTAAATATCGGCATTTGGTAAATTCTATGTAAGCAAATGTAAGCCATCATTAGGTCGTAATTTGGTTGAAGTGATTCACACTTATTATCAGGCCTTTGTTTCAATATTAGATTTGACTACCTAATCTTCATTCTACCTGATCAATACAAAGGACCCAGAATGGGTGTGACCGGTCAACAAGAGATGCTTCCTTAACTTAGGCACCTGATCCCACCTCTGGAATCTCCAGTGGTCCGTGTTTTATGCCCTCTGTAGAGATTTGTACTATTAATAGATTTTACTTCTTGTTATCTTAGAAGAAAATTCCGATGTACATTACCTATACTGGAATCCCATATTTGATAAAAACAACTTACAAAAATATAATCATCGCCTCCAGAAACTGCTCCGAGAAGTCTGTATCTTTACTTTTCAGCAATTATAAACTTCTGTCAGGAGAAACTTCAGACGTGATGTGCTACAATATGCTTTAAAAGAAAGGTGACATCAAATTTCGATTCTCAGAGATTCCAATGCATTTTTATGTCAAAAAATGAAATTTATGTAGGAAACAAGCAGTTATCAAGTTCTTGTTCATTTAAACAATACAAATTGGAATCCATTCAAACAAAGTTTACCAATTAAGGAAAATATTTATTTTTATTTCGAAATTACTGTTATTAAGTGTAGAGAAATAAGAAAATCTCTAAAGAGAGTCATGAAAGACTCACAAAAAGATCTAGAGAAAATTAGAGAGAGATTTTCAATTCCAGTGCGGCTGTTGGTGATATAGATAAAAGTAGAAATAATAGCTGTGACATTTTGTAATGACACGTCCGAATAATATATTCAATTTTCCGAGAACATGTGGCAATTGCAGATTACTTGGGCATTTGGAAACAATACCTTTGAACAAGCAGTCCAAATTATGAAAGTCAAAAGTCTACTTGTCTTCACGCTTGTGGTGTATTTTACAGCATGCACAAATGCAGGTAAGATATTTTTCTTCAAGTATATTTTATCAAAATTTAATTCAGGTGATTTTCAATAGCAAACATGCGATTTTGCGGTCCGTTGCATTTGACAAAAACATTATTGATAAAGCTTCCTCCTAACCATCTTCATTCGTGTGGGCTCAAATTAAAATCCATGTTTATCATGTTTATTTCCACAGAATATAGCTTTAGATCCATTCTACTATGAATATTGTATAGGTCGACACAAATAGCCTTACCTTATTGAAACAACATTTATTTAATTGAAAAACAAACGTGAGAAAAATTAATCGCCAGCCTGCAGTACACATACATTTTTTCTACGAAATGTTGTCATCGAACTCAGGACTTATTGATTTCTTTTGATGAAAGGATTTTACAAAGACTAAATAAATTGAATAGAATAAACTTCTTCTCATGTGACGAATTCAAAAACATAATTCAGAATCTTTTACTTGAAGCTCAGTAATGCCTAGGTCACATTTAAGCCGATGGTCGAGCGACTAAATTTTTCTGGTCTTGTCGGCTGAAAGAAAAGAATCGGCCGACACAGTATCGGGCGACACGGAGCAGTCACATTATTTCCTAGGGACACCGATGACTTGGATAAATAACACAAAAAATCTTTTTTTCTTTAGAAATCAGCAATATTTTTTCACAGATCTATATTCAGATATGTGACGTGAGTAATGTTTGCAAGGCAAAGTGGCAGAATCTTATAAAATTGTGACTCAATGTTGAAAATGTGTGTAAAATTTGTATGGAATTGCATAAAAACGACAAATGGTGCATATTTAGCAGCAAAGAATACTTAAGATTTCTTTATATCTTACGGATTAATTATTTATGTTATCTCCGTTCAAAAAATTTATATCAATCCATGCATCAAAATTTTGTTTGTGTTATGTATCCTTAATAGGTTAAATATTCACAAGTCGGCCAATCGTCGCCCGATCATCGAGCTCTGAGCTACAGTTTGATTTTAACCGTCGGCCGAAATTTTCAACACCCTTATTGTCCAACGACGGACGACCGGCTTAATAAACTGACAGCCGATGGTCGGATGATGATCGAAGGTTGGTCGACGGATAACTGCACTTGAAGAAATCGGCCACCGACGCATGAAAAATTATAACTTGGACCGATGGACACAAAATTGGTCGGCCGACAAAAAAAAATAGGTCAAATCTGCCAAGACAACGGCCGATAAACTGAATACTGTCACCCAAAGAATCCCATTTTTGCTTCAAAACCCGTCGGCTGTTGGTCGTTTTTGGAAATGTGAATGGGGTTTAATACATTATAGATTCGAAAGTATTTTAATAGTCATTAAGTTTTGCCAACAAAGTATATTCATGGTATTATCTTGGCAGAGATACTCATTCGTGGGAGTGAATACGTTGCCTCGGGATCACCAGCCCGTCTCCAGTGTATCGCACGAGACAATGACGTCAGGATGAAAAAGATGAGCTGGTTCCACAACGGTCGCCTCGTTACAAAGTCCAGCAGAAACACCATTACGGAACTATTCAATGACAACAAAGATGGCTACAGTTTGAGTGAACTCCGGATACCGGAAGTACGACTGAGTGACGCTGGGAGATACACATGTAAAGCCGACAAGAATCATGAAGCTAGCTTTGAATTAACTGTCTACTGATTTAACTCTCTAACTGTTTAACTGATGGTTCTGCAGGAATCACAAAGCTCAATATCTGTCGTAGATGAAGAGAAATGAAAGATATTTTTTCAATATATTTCATATTACTCTATAAGGAAACATCACACTAGTATTAGTTAGTATAGTTTACTTTATATTTTTCCCGTTTCATTGAAACAATTATAGAACATTATGGATATTTGGGAAGTTAGGACAATTCATGAACACATCCTTTTCCCTTTGCGCTTACCAACTTTGATCCCCGAGAAAACGGTGAACAAATTCTGCTATCTTAATTTTTTGATACGATCTTTATATTTTTATGTTTGGCAATAACCTAACAGCATAGCTTGATGGTGGAAACTTAACGAATTAAAGTGATGAAGTTACATGTATGTTACTAAAAGGTCATCACAGAACACGTTGAAAAATTAACTTCATTAAGAGCACCTGCTACAAATAATAACAGATTTTAATCTAGATTTAACTACGTTCATATCCTGCTGGACACGTTATTACTGGTGACGTATAAAATATAGTTAATAATTATGACCTTAAATCACTTACTTGAAAAGGTCAAAACTTAGACAACGTCAATCTTTCATCTGGCATCATCATTTCATAAAAGTTTTGAATTCTCTAGAAGCGGGTCAGACCTGAAAAGAAGACCTTGACACTTAGACAGAATGGATTAAAGTTATTAGATGTATGTTAAAATCACAATTAGTATGGAGTGGTCAAAGCAGGTGACAACATTATAATATTATTATTTATTATATTTTAGATGTAATGGGAATCAATTCTTCAGGTAGTAATCAAACTTAAATCCAAACCCCCGTTCCTGAGGAGAAAATTCTTCAAAATCATGTCATTTGTTCTTATTTTTTTAATATTTCTGACAACCAAAATGAACTTAATAACTAGAGATGTTTATGAAATACTTATGCTTCCTACCATATGATTTAAATGTTTCTTAGACCATTTATGCATTGGTCACATTTCCCGACCGGTGGCTGTAGACCGGTTGTAATCGGTGGTAATCCTTGGTGTAAGCGATGCCTAAACATCGGTCCACATCGGCCTAGTAGTCCTTAAAGTATCACATTATCCAGCGATGGGCAATAACAGCAATTTTTGATAAAAATGGCGTGGTTGCCGGCCGGACTTTACAAGGGCCCAGCGATGCATTGCTAATCATAAAACGATGTTCCGGGATAATCGGCCGATGTATATTACATCGCTCATACATTGGTGAACATCGTTTGCATAACATCACTAAGTTTATTTGATACTCAAGGACTTAATATGAATTATTTCTAAGATATACTATTGTGAAAAGTTATTGACAAACGAGTTTGATGAAACAAGAATACCAGCAGTCCTATGTTTTTAAGTTCTGTGATCAATGCAAGGACCCAATCTCTACCCAGAGTTATCGTTCCACTTATAGCGAAGCGAACGACAACTCTGGGTAGAGATTGGCAAGGACCTTGTCAGCTAACACAGTTTATCATTAAATCCTAAGTAAACATTTTATTTGGTCATAATATAAACACTGAATTGTTGAAAGACATTTTTTCCTGTTTATGACCAGGAGCCATGGCAAAATACATGATATGTAATACAGGATATTTTAGTTTGTATTTTATTTATTTATGTTAATTCAGTATTATTTGGATATGAATAAAAAATAACGCACCTTCAAAACACTCTCTTCTTATCAAAAAGAAAAGGTTTTAAAGAAGGTAAATCGATGAACTTTATGAGGCTTTGCTTTGATTTTAAAAAACACTCATTTCAAAACGAAAGAGCTTCATCATAGTATTATATATAATTTAATGGGTGATTGCGAGACAACGATGTAACACAGTTTTGGACAAGGGAGATCCTAAATGTCTCTTGGTGAACAAATATTAACATTTGTTAAGTAGAGTTTTGATAGAAAAAATTGTTTAAAATGTTTTGAAAAATTTACAATGTACATGACAGGAGTTTTATTCATTCCCATATTGATATCTTTTTGCCCTCTATGTCCTTTTGTCTATCTTCGAAAAAAAAAAGTTTTTGGAAGTTTAAAGCCTTAAATCAAATGTATAACTAAGCAGGTTTTTAAATGCAGTCTATAAATTATATCGAGAACAAATATAATAAAGAAGTTTGAATGTCTACAGGTTCCTGTACTTACATGATCTGGCAAGGACAGGGAAGTAAATAAAGCAAATATCACCAATATTCCTCTAATGTACCGTTCTCAAAATGGTTCTCCTTATAAAATTAGTGATATTCTTTATTTTCGTAAATTTAATACTTTGCGAAACATGTGATCCAAGTCATGGAAGTGAGGGAGTATATGACTGTGTTCGTATACCTAAATATGATGGTTATCAATGGGCTGTCTGTCTTTCGACCGAATCATTGAAGAAACACACAGCTGGACACATGGGCTGTCAGAGGTCTTCATTTTGCTGGTTACCATGTACTCAGAGTGTATATCCTGAAATCAGAGAAGGACATATAGCAAAGGAATGTGTGTGTGATCCAACCGAAAACGAGAGAAGAAAGAGATCCCTGGCACTAGAAGGGCGTGAAGCACGGGTTCCAGTACCTCCTGCTTGCTACATACCGGCCCTAGACAATAATTGTCAGTGGTATTCCAATTGTCTGGAAGCCCACTCTTCGTGTGAAGGAAGTGATTCTGATTACGCGATTTCATACGGAAAAGCTATTTGTTCTATCTTTCTGGAAGAATATAATTCATTTTCGGATGATGGAAAGAGTTGGGTAAGATCATCGCAGAAATGCATCGAGGATAGGATGAGGTCGGTTTTAATGCCAAACAACACTGAAGAGTGCAGGAATATTCGAGAACGGGCCTATCAGGTGCATTCTGATTGTTACTTCCAAAGCAGCAAAGCTAAGTTCTGCAACCTCCTTGGTACTGACCAACAAAAGATTTACTGGAGCATAAAACAGGTTTATGAACATGCATTCAGTGAGAAATTCGATGAAGGTATGACTAAATTTCGATCCTGTCTTCGAAATGATGTCTTTGGACACCAAAGAAAGTTCATGTTTTACGTTGAAAATGATTTGGATGAAAACATTGACGAAAACGAATTTGCCTCAAGTTTAGTAGCAAAGTTTAATTTTTCCTCACACGGTATTGACTGGGACGTAGATAAAGCAGCTTATTCAAGAAAGAGGAGAGAAGTTAACAACCGTAAAGGGTATCAGATCGTAGGAATATTTGTCAGTAGAAAAAAGGTAGACTTTGTTGAAAGACCAAGAAGAAGTACAAATCAACCTTGCCTACGAAAGACCCCGGATAATGAATATGACGAAAAATTCTTAGAATCCTTCAATAAATCGATAACAAATGGAATAGCAAATGATGCTCTGGAAGTTCTAAATATACATGCATCTCGTCGGAAGAAAAGAGCAATAGGTCTTGTAGCGGTAACAGCACGTAGGTATTTTTTTTTTTTTTTTTTTTTTAGAAAATCCATTGTTTCAAATTTCTAGTATCACATTTAACCCTTAGTCTGGTGGATAAATTTCAAAAATATGGTAGAAAACAGGCAGCTCATTAGATGAAAAGTTACTAACCTTTTGTTTTATTGCTCTATTCTTTCTCGTTTGTTTTTTTACATTTGTTTCCGAATGACACGCTTACTTGTTTAGCAAATCTCATACTGAAGTAACCAAGTACGTTTGGAAAAAAAAAACTCGTTCTTTTATTTGTCCTGCATAACTGGCATCGGGATCTATCGAAAGCTGTCTTTCGTGAATTAACATATAAGTATACAATAAGGTTTAAATACTCGAAAGGTAGCATATTACAACAATACACAATTTGAGATTCAAACAAGTGGCCCAGAGGCCACATCGCTCACCTGAACACTGTGGCTAGGAAAAAGCAGAATCGGTTTACACTTGAAAAGCTTAATCCAAAAGTAGTCCCAAGACCAATCATGGCTTTGCTATTCTTGAGAAGAAGATTTTTAAAGAATTTTCTTATACATTTCTATGTAAAACTTTGGTCGGCCATTTTGGCCCCGCCCTACCCCTGGGGGTCATGATTTGAACAAACTTGAATCTACACTACCTGAGGATGCTTCCATATAAATATGATCAATT
>PRKT01000009.1:3614348-3682047 GCA_003671525.1 Saccostrea glomerata | reverse complement strand
ACCCCCATTTGACCCCCGGGGGCAAAATCAAAATTCCAAAACCTTACTGCACATCTACATGACACCACCAACCATCTCCCAAAAGATGATTAAGCTACTGTGTAAAATGTAGGAGGAGTTCAGGGAAGAAAAGTGTGACAGACGGACGGACGGACATGAGTAACAACAATATACCCGAACTTTCTTTAGAAAGTGCGGATACAATTAACTCAGAAGACATGATGCCTAGAGTGAAAATGTTATGCCTACTATATATATTACTAAGTATTCTATTTACTGAAAAAAAATTAATTGATCATTACGTTAACTCCTGCAATATAATTAATCTGATTAAAGTTTTTGTACCATAGTTAGGTGTGATTTCTTTTGTTAAATGTGTGGGTTTTCTGTACATAACCCACACTTTTCTATAACTCCGCCCATCGAGTCGGGATAAAAGAACTATTTATAAAACGATCATGCACGGTTTTTAAATGAAACAAACATACGGGCTTGTTATACCAAATTTAGGAGAGTAAAAAGGAGTAAAAATTTTCAATTGTATACAGCATTTTGTAATAAATAACTGTTAAAAACGGCAATTAATACTTTACATACTTTAGTTAAAAGTGAAGAAAAAACTTCAGAAATCGCTTGATTTTTTAAACATTTTTTTAAATAGTGTAATGACCAGGGTGACGTTAGGTAAGTAGATTCTAATACATAGTTCTTTTGATAACCAACAAAGGAAACACGGTACATACTTGACGTAAAAGCAAGTGTACACTACTGTACTTAATAACATTTTCGATTGCGGATCTAGCCGATCAAATATCTAATTTCATTAAAATGAAATATACATAACCCCTAACAAACATTTCAATCAACGTACCACTGTGCATGGCAAAGTTTGTATCAGGTTTACAAAAATTTATGTTAAACCAAGATCATAATAAATTTTAAACTACTAGTATGTAATTTTGACGATTGAAATTTACGAGAAAAAAAATCATATCAAATTAACATATATCATTGAAACCAAACTCGTTATTTTTTTCAATTACATAAATAAAACTTTTTAAACGGGCCTAGATATGTTTAATTTTTATGTCGCTTGCGTGGCCCAGTGGTTAAAGCACCTGCCCTAGAGCCACGAAATAAGGAGTTGAATCCCACTGTGGGACGTGGAGACCTATTAAGTATAAACAGAGGTACCGTGTCGCAAAAGGTGTTGACAGGAAGATCCCTCACTGTTCAATGACCCTGAGTGCCGAGTATAAGGCAAAATTTGTAGCAAAATTTCAAAAGTATTGTATGCAAATCACTTACCCTATATTCGATGGACGTGGTCAGAAGGACACGAAGAAGCGTAAAATCATATAAAATACAAATGCATCTTTGAAACCAAACACTTAATGTTTCAATCACGCGAACCAGTCCGACCGATTCCTAAGCTGACTTACATATAAAATTTTTTGAAAACTATGGTACAAGTCATTTACCCCATATCACACTGTTGATTATGTGTAGATACCCAATGGGCGTGGTCATAATGACAACTCGGGAGCTACGCTCCCTTGTGTCATTTTGACCACGCCCATCGGGTATCTACACATAACCAACAATATGATATGGGGTAACTACTACATAAATGGCGGTTACATTTCAAGCTTTTTATTTCATACATGTATCTATTCTTTTTTGGATATCGGAGACGTTTCTTGTTCACAGTCAAATTATTGTGTTTGTGTTCTTTAATTTATTGGGAAAAAAAATTGTGATAAAGAATATATTTTTTTTAGAAAAAAAACCAGTTACATTTATTTTTGTAGACGCTGTCATTTTCTGTAATTCATGGTTTGGTTGTATTCGTTCTGTGCTGCTCATCCATACGTACAGACAAGGAGTCCTACCCGACACCCCCAACGACATAAACCCAAGATTTTATCTTCATTCCAGAAATAAAAATGATATACAGCTCAAATTCTCAGATTTATCCAGTCTCAATGATTTCGATCATACCAAAAAAACTTAAATAATTGTTCATGGATTCTTAAATGATAAGGAAAAGCCTTGGATTTCTGATATGCGCCAAAATATCTTATCCAAGGTTTGTTGGTTGTGAAATATCATTAAAAAGCACTAAGTTTGAGTCAAATATGTTGATATAATATGCATTTGCAATATCGAAATCGTTAATATAGATTTGTTTCTCACATAAAAAGTCACAATGTTGTGATAGGTTGACGCAAACGTGATAGTGGTGGATTGGGAAAAAGGTGCTGATCATTTATTCCATTACGAACAAGCTGCAGTCAACACTGAGGTGGTAGGAACCATTCTTGCTCTGCTTGTAAGAAGTCTAGAACATCACCAAGGGGCTAAGAAATCACATTTCCACATTATTGGACACAGTCTCGGTGCCCATGTTGCAGGATTCGCGGGTAGTGCCCATAAAGATACAAGATATCAAAGAATCACAGGTACACCAATCGAGAGAGAGAGAAAGAGAGGGGGGGGGGGTAAATTGAAAACAGACCCCGATCAGAATTCAGATATTAAGTCAAATGCTAACCCTGACGTTTTTCATACTTATCTTTAGATCGTTTACATACTGATTGTGGGCGGATTTTCCCGTTATATCCTTATTTTGACAAGGAGCACACGGCCGGTATTACCGATCAGCAGGGGATGCTTACTCCTTTATGGCGCCTGATCCCACCCCCTGATGTTTTAGAGGTCTACGTTTGCTCTAATTCAAAATTTCTATTGTTTAATGGACTTTTGAGCTTGAAAACTGTTATCTCCACATCCATGTATTTCATAAAAGACAGCACTATCTATCATAGGCTCATACTGTAAAATTAAACAGAAATAAAAAAAAAAAGACGTGGGTTAACATCGGGGCGGGCGGGGAAGAGAATCTACGATTTATTTTATTTGGGGCAATTATTTTCTTTATTCGAGTTAATTCTCAGAGAATCGCAAAACCTGGCATAAATAAATAAATAAATAATGTCATTAGCTCGATGACATACAACATAGTATTCATATGACATACAGCTTGACTTTCTCTCATTATTGAATCTTTAATGAATTTATAACAGTTTATGTGACCACTTTTCATCACATAGTTTAATCGTGAGAAGCTGGGAAACAAGGGCTATTCGAGACACTGCATTATAAATGAATGGTAAAGAATCAGTATACTAGAGTGAAAATAAAAGCTACATTAAAGCCGCTGTAAAACTTGTTAAAAATCCCAAAGAAATATTTACTGAAATATGTGACATTTACAGCAACCAATGCCTGTTTTATAGACAAATTAGCAGGTGGATTTCAAAGATAAAAAATTATATAATGGGCATCAAAAATGGGTACCCTCCTTGCCAACAAAAATTATAACAACTTATGTACTGTTTGCCAAATTTCAACAAATAATATTTGATGTTGTATGATTGACTTTAAGACACATAGTAATTTTTATAGACATCATATCGGGAGTAGTTTACACTGTTTTTATGAAACGTTTGACAGTAATTAAGCTTTGTACTCTAAGGTCACCCTGTATTTTGAAAAATGAGTGAAAACGACAGCTTGTACTAAAGTCTTAACAATTATTTTAAAATATCAGTAATTGTAGTAATCCACGTTTGTTTTATATTCAAACAGATATTGGAACATGAATCTATTGCTTAAAACCATTAAAACAAAATTTAACATAAGATGTTCAATTATTGGATCTGCCATTTTCCAGTATACTAAGGGTCATACCCAAAAATGAGTTATAAAAACAATCAGAAATTGGATAAAAAATGTTACGGACATGTGTTTGAATTAAAAGAGATTAATAAGTAAAATCATGAAGACTAAATCATTGAAAAGCGTCGTTTGCTTCTTTCTCAGCCCCAATGACATTATTTATTGAACGCCCCTCGTACAGTACAAGTACTAGTAGTTTGCAATTGAACTACAGGTAAATATGATGTAGAAAAATTTTAATGTTAACACAAAAGTTATCACCTGCGAAATATAGAAACAAGGCGAAACAAGTTCCTTTTGCATGAAATAAAATGATTTTAGATTACTACATGTAATTATACACGAGGAATTAATTTCCGCGTAATTTTGCGAGAAGCATAGCTCAAGAAATAATATTACCCGCTTTTATTTTTAAGGAGCTGAAATCCATTTAAATTGTATTGATCAACTGCCCGTTCGCGAATTGTTGTTCTCGCGATTTGACGTTAAAGAGCCAGTATGCAATAAAAAGTACTCGCAAATAATAAGGAATATATGGCACCCCTAATTAAGTAACTAACCAATTACTTACAAAATCACTATCAAAACTGTAAACAGATCTTCGAACTATTTACAAAATTAAATTTCTAAAAAGTTGTTCAGATGATGAGTAGAACCTTTAAACATTTGAGACATAAGGAAACGAGTGTTCGATAAATACATACAGAACTCAGCTTCTCAGCACTACACTAAATAAAACTTTTTATATACTGTAGATACATGTATATGCTTAAAGAGGTCTAATCGAGCTGTATAACGATATACGAGGGTTATTCAATAAATAATGCAAAAAGTCACCTAAAAGTAAGAAAAGTACTCAAAACATATTCTTTATGAGTTCAATCCTTCAAAGCATTCTCAGTCGGGGATGGGGTAATTGAATAAAGTATTTTTTGTAATTAAGCGTAATTAATTACATTTTTCAAAGTAATTGGAAGTAATTTGTATTTGAGCGAGCCGTCAATTATAAGTAATTGAATGTATTTTAAATACATTTCAAAAAAGGTCATGTATTTTCAATTACTTTTCAATTACATTTCAATTACTTTTTTCAAAATGAAAGTTTATAAGAAAAGGTGTCTTATACTGATACACAGTTTTTATGCTATTGGGTTTATCCTACCTATTTTCACTTTTAAGAAATTTCAATTCTACCTATTATTAATTGCAAATAGCAATGATTTTTTAGATATAGTTACTTTGTTTTCACAGTAATTAGACTATATACAGTAATAAGTGCATCCCCTTTTAGATTTACTTGTATTCTATTCATTGGTTTTGTGAGAATAATAATTTTTTTTTTTAAAATATGGATTTGAGAAAGTAACAAAAAAGGCCCTGTCATACACCATACTGGTGTGGCATGGGCTTGTGTTTGTACAATAATTAAACAGTTAACGGTCTCATAATGTTTAATTTGTTTATACAGTGTGTCACACTGCCCAGGGCATAAGGTAGAGGTCTAATTTTGTCCAGGTGTGAACCCCTCTCATACCCAAGAACAAAAACACTGAATTAAACTTCACTATATAAAAATTTTATTTAAAAGAAAATCTTCATATTTTTTCTTTATAAAAGTAAAACTCAAGTAATTGAAATGTATTTAATTACATTTGTCAAAGTAATTGAAAGTAATTAATTACATTTGATAAAATCAATGTATTTGTAATTGCAAGTAATTGACAAAATTATTGATGTATTTGAAAGTAATTAATTACATTTCAAAGTAATTGAGGTTTGTTCCCGTTTTGCACACATTTTAATTACAGGTAATTAAAAAATGTGTGAAAACGGGAATTTGACCAGGTGAGATAATTACTTAATTCCTATAGTCTATACCATGATTTGTTAGTATGTGGAAGGTAAACTTATAGTGAAAAAGTAGGAGAATAAATACAAAGTTAATGAATTATAAAGATATTTTTGAATGTGATAACTCTGAATTTTTTTCCTCTCTTTTATAGTTCAAAATTTTGATACAACTGAATATATATTCACTTTGATGATAAAACATAGATTAATATAATAATCAATAATTTACATGGAAAGACACAAAATTTCTGTACTATTTGTTACATCTTGAATTCATTTAGAATTTTATCAAGACTTCACACCTATCAAGACTGAAAATTAATTTTTTTTTTTTAAAGAAAATGAACTTAGTTAATAAATAATATTAAATAAATATTAATATTGTATTCAATAAAATCAAATATTTTCCCATTAATATATATAGAATTTTAATAAAATGTTTATAAAATTGTATTAAACCCCTTAAGAATACATTAAGTTAAATCAGATATTCACAGGTAAATCCAGGTAAATCCAGGTAAATCCAAACCAGAAATCGGACTATAATTGCTATAAAAACACACTTCACACCTATTGTTCTATACCTAATTACAAATGTGTGCAAAACGGGAACACACCGTAATTGACCCCAAGCCCGTTAAATCTCAGTTAAACTTTACACGCCATGTCTTAGGAGGTCTTTGTAACTATGAGCAGAAATTCAAACCATATACTTGTAATGATATGTAGATGTAATCCGTTTTTATCCGATTCCGTTTATATCAGGATGTTAATGTTTAGTCTAAAATGTAACTCTGGGACAGAATAAAAAAAGCATGCAGCACGACATGTCTTGAGTTTGACTAATAGGAACATTACATGGTGTCAGAAGGAAAAGAAATGGAACACATTCGTCCTCCACCAGAGTTAGACTTCTCTACTACAGACGGGAATTTACCGGAGAGATGGAGAAAGTGGGAACAAACGATGAAATTGTACCTGAACATTGCCATGCATGAGAGAAACGAAAAAGATAAGTGTAGTGCTTTTCTCTATATCCTTGGTCAAGAAGGCAGAGAAATATTTAACACTATGACAATACCAGATGAAGATATTGATAAGATTGATACACTGTTTACGAAGTTCAAAGACTACTGTGCTCCTAGAGAAAATATTACAGTTTGGAGACATAGGTTTCACACCAGAGTTCAAGGTAAAATAGAAACCATTGACCAATATGTCACAGACTTGAAAATAATTTCCAAAAACTGTAAATTTGGTGCATTGGAAGATGAAATGCTAAGAGACAGAATTGTATGTGGAGTTTATTCAGAGAAAGTCAAAGAAAGATTACTCAGAGATAATGAACTCACATTACAGAAAGCTTTAAGTATGTGTCGTG
The DNA here is from genome assembly GCA_003671525.1 of Saccostrea glomerata. Classification (NCBI taxonomy): domain Eukaryota; kingdom Metazoa; phylum Mollusca; class Bivalvia; order Ostreida; family Ostreidae; genus Saccostrea; species Saccostrea glomerata. The sequence goes on along the minus strand of PRKT01000009.1, from coordinate 3,675,074 downwards.
CTAATGAAGAGTCACAGAATAGATTAAAAGATCTACAACATGAGGAACATGTGGATGCTGTGAAATATAAACAGTCTGTCAAAGCGTCAGTAGGAAACAAATTTCCGTCAACCCAGAAATATATGAAGGGAAATGTGTATCAACCCAAGAAGCAAGGTGTGTCAAGTAAACCTATCAACACAAAATCCTTTTCATGTGGAAAATGTGGAAGCCAGCATGAGAAAGGAAAATGTCCGGCATTCGGGAAAAAATGTAACAGATGTCACAAGTTAGGACATTTCGCATCAAAGTGCAGGACTAAGTCTATTCATTCCAATGAACTAGAAACAGATGAAATGACAAACAGCTGTGAGACAAGTGAGAAGTTCTTTATTGGTGCTATTTCAAGTGGAAACAGCCAAGATGAAATCTACGCAAGTTTGGAAATAAACAACATTCCTATCAAGTTCAAGTTGGACACAGGCTCTCAAGTGAATATCATCACAGAGAAAATCTTCAAGAAACTAAACAGCACACTTACCAAAACTAATGTGAAACTTACGAGTTACTCAGGTGATTCCATACCTATAGCGGGAAAGTGTGTTCTTCCATACAAAGATCAACAACTTGAATGTTACGTTACACATGCAAATCAACCATCAGTATTAGGATACAAGAGTTGTTGTGAACTTGGTCTGATCAAAGTGACACTAGCTACAGAAAAACTACAGAGTGATTTTTCACCTATTGATGAATTTCCAAGTGTTTTCACAGGATTGGGATGTTTGAAGGAACCATACACCATCCGTGTTGACAGTAGTGTACCACCTGTTGTTCATAGTCCTAGACAAATACCAGTAGCATTCCGTGAGGAACTCAAGAAAACTCTAGATGATATGGAAGCCAAGGAAGTGATCAAGAAAGTCGACCAACCAACTGATTGGGTTAATTCTCTTGTGATTGCTGAAAAATCCAAAACAGGAAAATTACGTATATGTCTGGATCCTCGTGACTTGAATGATGCTATCAAACGTGAACATTTTCAGTTACCTACCATTGAGGACATCACAACCAGATTATCCGGAGCCACAATTTTCAGCAAACTTGATGCAAATAGTGGATACTGGCAAATACCACTAGATGAGGCCAGTCAACTTCTTACAACATTTCATACACCATATGGACGATACTGTTTCAGACGCATGCCTTTTGGCATAAAGAGTGCACAGGAAGTTTTTCAGAAGAGGATTGCTCAACATTTTGACAGTATTGAAGGTGTTGAAGTGGACATAGACGACATACTTGTGTGGGGGAGAAATAAAGAGGAACACAACAGACGACTAAAAGCCGTACTACAGAAATGCATGGAAATTAACCTTACCCTAAATAAGGACAAATGTCAGTTCAACAAGACAGAGATTGTTTACATAGGACATGTGATCTCCAAGGAAGGAGTAAAACCTGACAGAGAGAAAGTCGAAGCAATAATCAACATGCCACCGCCAACAGATAAGAAAGGAGTCGAGCGTTTGCTAGGAACTGTGAATTATCTTGCCAAATTCATTCCAAACATGTCAGTCATAAATGAACCAATCCGAAGCTTACTCAGAAGTGAAAATATGTTTATCTGGGAGAAACCACAGGAGGATGCGTTCAAGGCTATCAAGGAAATTTTGTCCAAGGAACCAGTTCTTACTTTTTTCAATGTGAAAAAACCTATATGCGTTAGTGTGGATGCTTCAAAATGTGGACTAGGTGCAGTGCTTATACAGGACAAAAAACCAGTTGCTTATGCGTCTAGAGCGTTAACAGAGACTGAAAAACGTTATGCTCAGATAGAAAAAGAACTGTTAGCTGTTACTTTTGGTCTAGAAAGATTCCACCAGTATACTTATGGAGTAAACGTTGTTGTTGAAAATGACCACAAGCCGCTGGAAAACATTCTCAAGAAGTCACTGGTTCAAGCTCCACCGAGGCTACAAAGACTACTACTTCGCCTACAGAAATATTGCTTTGAATTCAAATACACTCCGGGAAAAGATTTGATAATAGCGGACACACTGTCTCGTGCTCATCTACCTACAGTGAAAAAACAGAAAGATGACATAGATGATGAAATTGAAGCTTATGTGAATTCTGTGTTTTTTGAGGGGATTCCTATAGCTAAGGATATTCTACAAGATATCAAAAACGAAACCAGGAATGACACAATTCTCAGGGAAGTGATTCATCATATTGAAAATGGTTGGCCAGAATACAGGAATCAGCTGTCCAAACCATTACAAGAATTTTGGAGGATGAAATCTGAGTTAACATCTGTGGATGGAATTGTTATGATTAACGAAAGAATCGTCATTCCAGAAGTTCTACAACCAGAAATCCTTAGATACCTTCATGTAGGACACTTCGGTATTGAAAAAACAAAGGCTCGTGCAAGGACTGTAGTTTATTGGATCGGAATGAATGCAGACATTGCCTCAATGATATCCAAATGCAACACATGCATGGACTTCAGAAAGAAGAATACAAAAGAAACATTAAGACCAACACCCATACCAAATGGACCATGGCAGCTTGTCGGAACTGATCTATTCACTCTTAACAATGAAGACTATTTGGTTATCGTGGATTACTACTCCAAATTCTTTGAAATCGCTAAACTTGAAAATACTAGGAGTAAAACTGTCATCATTCATATGAAATCTGCATTTGCCCGACATGGCATACCATTTAAAGTAATCAGCGACAATGGACCGCAATATACATCCAGAGAATTCAAGGATTTCGCAAACAAATGGGCATTCAAGCACATTACATCAAGCCCGTACTATCCACAAGGGAATGGTCTAGCAGAAAAAACTGTCCAAACAGCAAAACGTATGTTGGAAAAAGCCAGAGTCGATGGACGGGATCCTTACATCAGTCTACTAGAATACAGGAACACGCCGTCAGATGTTGATTCACCAGCACAACTACTAATGAGCAGACAACTCAGATCTATTCTACCCATTACCAAAGAACAACTCAGACCTAAAGTCATTCCAGCCGAGAAAACTTATGAAAAAAGAAGAAACTCACAGGATCAACAGAAGAAGTATTTCAACAGTGGACAGAAAGATCTTCCGTATTTGAAACCGGGAAATACAGTTCGATTCCAACACAGAGGACATTGGATGCCAGGATACGTGAAAGATAAAGTTCATGATCGATCGTACAATGTAGAAAACTTAAATGGTGATAAATTTCGTCGAAATCGCAGAGACGTCATCAAATCAGAGGAAACGAGTTTTCGAAAAGCTATCTCAGAACATGATGACCTAGATGACTTCAGTGAGACAGAAGTACCCGTGCAGCCAGTACTCGAGAAAAACGTACCAGAACAGTCGTTAGAGCCAAATCAGCCGATACAAGCAGAAACGTATAAAACACGATCCGGACGTGAGGTCAGACGACCTAAAAGATTCCAGGATTACGTGTGATGTGATTATGTGTGGGGCATAATAATCCCCAAGTTAAGTAATTGTGTGAGGGGCATAATAATCCCCAATGTTATAAAATTTGAGAACTTACCGGTATATTGAAAGATGAATTCATGATTGACTGTATATATTATGTAAATATGTTATACTCTATATCTCTAACTTTCAGTAAATTATGAATTTGAAATTTTCTATCTAAATTAACAGTAAAAGTTTATTTTGTACATTTTATCTTTAAAAGGGGAAAGATGTAATGATATGTAGATGTAATCCGTTTTTATCCGATTCCGTTTATATCAGGATGTTAATGTTTAGTCTAAAATGTAACTCTGGGACAGAATAAAAAAAGCATGCAGCACGACATGTCTTGAGTTTGACTAATAGGAACATTACAATACTCATCTTTAGGTATGCCCCTCAGACACTGATGAAAACTGCTTTAGAGGGAGCACAACAAAATGAATTCTCTAAGAAAACGGCAGTGAATAAATTGATAGACACAAGGTTTTTCTTGATATAAAGTAAATCTGAGGTACTTATACGTGTAATGTAATACAGGAAACATAGTTATGTATATAAATATACTTCGAAAAACATGAATATTATAGCATGTAATCTAAAGAAAAGAAGAGACGAAACGTTTTTCAGAGTATTTTCTTTTTAGGTATGGATCCTGCAGGACCATTCTTCATCACAAAAGAAGAAGACGCGAGATTAGATAAATCTGATGCCCTTTTTGTGGACGTAATTCACACTAATGGTGGAGATGGATTACCAAGTTAGTTTTCTCTACTCTTCGTCCCGACGTATATATATATGACAGCGACAAAAAGTGTTTTTCATGTCCGTCTTCCGCTCATACATGAGTCCGTCCGTCCGTCCGTCAAACTTTATGTTTATGAACGATTCACCAATTTTCTTATCTTGACTTCACTATTCATACTGTTTAAAAGTTATAATCTTTCATTGTGTGCATGTTCTTCTTCATCCTATAACTGCAGTCCTACTGGACACGTTATTACGGGTGACGTATTAGGCTACTAATGAGTACCTTAGATCTCTTATTTTAAAAGGTCCTAAATATAGGGAATATAGGGAAATATAGGAATGCAACCCTTCAACTGGCGTCGGAATTTCATATAAACCATGGACTCTGTTGAAGTTTACGCCAGACGTTTGGCCAGATATGAAAAAAGACGTTGACGCTTTGTCAGAATGGATTGTCAGACCCATGTTAAAATTGCGCATTAAGAGATTAAGGGGCAATATGAAAACCATATATCCTTCTCAATTTTGATTTTAATAAAAAAAATTAACTTACAATATCTGTAATCCCTACTGGTCTGAAAATGTGGTTTTACGACATATTAAGGAAAAAAGCTGAAATGGCTCTAACGACGTCACCATTTTCGGATTTTGTAAGCAATGCATGACGCTGAAGAATGACGCACGACTCGCTTGTACTAGTATATGCAAGTTGGTCGGTACGTGATGAAATATTCTGAGAAGGCCTTTGGCCTTCACAGGCTTTGATCACGTGGGCCAAGTTACATCTTGAGAAAAAAAAATCTGACTTTTTCTATCACCGTAAGCAAAAGGGTTTTCAGTTCTCATTTCAAAGACCAATTTTCACTTCGAAGTGCCAAGCACTTGGCGAAGAAACATTTGCTAACTTCAGTGTATTTTTTAAATCAACTTGGGTCTGTAGCGCCTAAGATACGAGCCCCCGACCTTCCGACTACGGAGTGAGCGCTCTAGATACCGACTGAGAAACATTGACTTTTTGAATACTTTTTGAAACATTGGATATCCTTTCATTTTATTCATCTTCAAATGATTTAAGGTTTATGGAAGTCTTAGAAAAGGTCTTATAAAAGTTGACATTTGTAACCTATAAAAGGAAAAAAATCAATACAATTTCAGAAAATGAAAATGAAAAGTGATTTGTGATGTCTTTCAATGATAGCAAAAGCCTTTTACACTATGTTTTATATAATACATGAAGGAAATAGCAGACAGAGAATACAAAATAAGTATAAAAACCCTGACAATATCTCTAAATGCCTGGATACCTATTGTTTTTTAACCTAAAATATATTTGTTGATCAATTTGCAATTGGAAAATGTTATCATGGATTTATTTATTTATAGACCTGGGCTATTTAGATCCAATTGGTCATTTGGATTTTTATCCGAACGGCGGAAAACACCAGCCAGGATGCTATTGTAAGTTTTACACCGGTACTTATTAAAATATGTCCGACTTATTAATTTTTCTTAAGTTCATTTAGTTTAAAGTAGTGATTTTTCGTTGCAGATAATCCAATGTGTAGCCACTCTCGAGCTTACTTATTCTTCACGGAATCCATCCTCTCGGACCAGAAGTTTAAAGCCTGGGAATGCGATACTACTCAGCAATGCAGAAAAGGGAAAGGAATAGATAAAAAGAAGCCACTGGACAACTGGATGGGTTTCTATGTTAATGATTCCAAAATATATGAAAAGTATTACCTGGAAACAAACAAAAAATCACCCTACGACATACCTTGATGGTTCTTTTTATTTTTGTCTGTACATGTATATATAGATAACTTTTGACATCCATCAAACATATTTTTGACCTGCCAATAGTTCTATAATTTCCATTAAAATACTTTTAAAAGTAGTTATTTGTAAGGAAATACGAGTCTAAAATGTTATGAGGTCTAATCGATTCTGGCATTTTCAAACCCGTATATAAACAAACATATTATTTTACTAAGGCAAATAAGGACAGTACATGTAGTCCTGCATGTCCCAGCCAGAAATAGTAATTTTAGAAACAGTAATTCTGTAAAGTTTTGGATTTCTAGACCTTAGTGTCTGCAAAATGATTATTTTTTTAACGAAAATGCATGCATTATATTTTTTAGAGTTACATTGGTGATGCATCTACAATGATTCACAGTACAAATGCTTAATTTTAGCAAATTTTCTCAAAAGAGTGACAAATGAATGTTTACGTGGAAGGTTCAAGTTTAGAGTGCATTTGAACAGAAAATGCATGTGTACATGTGCATGTAATATCACTTTCAAGGCTTTTCACATTAAGATCAAGTGGGACCGGAATAAATTTGAATCATAATTTATTTGCGTGATCGTGCTCATCAGTTACGATTTTCAACATATACATTTTTTGCACACAGAGAATCGAACTTTCCCTGACTCTGCACAAAGGACCTTTATCTCCAAATCACCCAAATATCAGGGATGGGGTAATGGTAATGTGTAATGGTAATTGACTGTAATTAATTACAAATTTTGATGTAATTGAAAGTAATGTGTAATTGACCATATTTTCAATTACAAGTAATGGTAATTTAATTAATTACATTCAGAGAATGCATGTAATTTCAATTACTTTTTCAATTACATTCAATTACATTCAGATTTATCATGACTGAAAAAATAAGTTCTTTACTTTCCATATTTTTCATGAAACTTTGGCTGATTTTTTAAATAAAATATTTTCAATATTTATTTAATTTTGGGGGAAAATTAAGCATTTCTTCATTTCATGAAATGCTATAGTTTACTTGTATGCATACATGTTTTTATTTATTCAAAATATTAAATCTTTCTGTGCCCATAGATAAATTAAATGTTAATAAGTTTGTCATTTCTTTGAAGTGACTGTTAAGATACACAGGGCAATGGGGTTCTAAAGCCTTTGTTTGCCATACCTATTGACAGCTGGAGTAAGTAGTGATTAAAGGTGGTAATTAGTGCCCTAAGGCTATGTACACAAATTGATTCAAGAATCTGTTCACTAAACTTAGACTGATAGTTTATACACACTTATGGAAGTTAATCAAACAGAATGTCAGGTACCGGCATTTTAAGCCATTTTGACTTGCCTGAAAATGTTGAAAACGGAAACTTTAAAGCAAAATGCATTCACTGCTGTACGCAAATATCAGGAAGCTTAAAGGTTACCTCAAACTTTGTGACACATATGAAGGTAAGAATATGTACTGACTTTTTGAAATAAATTTTATGAAATATTTCATTTTCTAAATGAATTCAATCACATACATGAATAAAAAACATCAGCTTTTTGTTTAATAGCTCTCTCATGGTTGGTTATATTTCTAAATTTTAGAGGAAGCACAGGGAGATATACTTGACTGATTCAAATGAAAAAAATGAGAAGGATCAAACAAAGCTGTCTGAATTTGTAACAAAAAAAAGAAAATATGCAATTAATGATCCTCGTCAAATCCAGCTGACAGATGCATTATTAAAATTCATCGCTGGAAATCTCCTTCCATTGTCCACTGTTGAAAGTGAGGAATTTAAGAATCTAATGGAAATTGCTGACAGTAAATTTCAAATGCCCAGCAGAAAGCACTTGACCTCTAAATTACTTCATGAAAAGTCAACAGAGATAAGAAACAATATCATACATCAGTTGAAATTAGCTGACAGTGTTAATTTGACCATCGATATCTGGTCTAGCCGCCAAATGAAGGGATTCATAGGAATGACAGCCCACTTTATTTTGGACTGGAATTTAAAGTCAATTCTTCTTTGCTGCAAGCGTTTCAAAGGGAAACATACTTCAGAAAACATAAGAAATGCATATGAGGAGGCTTTGGCATGCTTTGACATTGCAAATAAAACTACAGCTGTTGTCAGTGATAATGCTTCAAACATGGTAAAAGCTTTTTCAATTCCTGGCTATGAGTTTGATGAAAATTGTTCTGAAAATGATGAAGAAAGTGATAGTGATAAAGAGTGCTCAGAATATGATGCTACCATGACCGAAACTAGTGAAAGTTCTATTGATGTTTGTTTACCGAAGCATGTTAGATGCTTTGCTCATACTCTTCAGCTAGTTATCAAGGATGGACTTAAAGAGTGTAATCATAGTTTGAAACAAGTCGTTGCAAAAGCTTCACAAATTGTGAGTTTTGTCAGAAAATCTGTGAATGCCTCTGAAATTTTGGAAGACTATAATCGTCTTCAAGCTGCCAACGTAACCCGCTGGAACTCACAACTGCATATGCTGCGTTCCATATTGAAAGTCCCAGAAGAAAGGCTGAACAAAATTGAGTGCAAAGTTAAGTTGTCCCCTTATGAAAGAAAACTTCTCAAAGAACTGTGTTGTATTCTGGAGCCATTTGAAAAGGCCACCCTTTTAGTTCAAGGTGAAAGTTATGTCACAGCAAGTTTGGCAATCCCTGTTACCTGTGGCCTAAAGCACCAGATAAACTTGATCAGTGTAGACTATAATTCGAAGTTGCTCACTACCCTGAAAGAGTCCATAACTTCTCGATTGTCTGTCTATGAATGTGATGAGTGTTTCATTGTTGCTTCAGTTGTTGACCCCCGATTCAAGTTAAGATGGTGTGAAACTGAAAAAGTCACAGAATGTATTGATCTCTTAAAGGCCAAATGTGCAAAAATTGCCCCCTTTGAAAGTACATGTAGTTCTCCTGATTCCAATGTTTCTCCTCCTAGTAAAAGAATGAAATGTGATGACTTTTTCAGTTTCATGCCATCAACACCATCAAGAAAGAGACATGTCTCTGGGGTAAAAACTGTGCAGTTGGAAGTTGATGAGTATTTGGAGGAGCCATGTTATGACATGACAGAAAATCCTCTTCTGTTCTGGCAAAGAAATGCTCATCAATTTCCAACACTCAGCAAGCTTGCTGCTCAGTATTTATCCATTCCTGCCACATCTGCTCCAGTGGAGAGAATTTTCAGCGTGGCAGGAAAAACATTCAGGCCTGATCGATGTAGGTTGGGGGACTCTGCATTTGAGCAGTTGATGAACATTAAATGCAATTCTAAAAAGATGTAGATCGGCATTGTTATGAGTATTAGTAAACTTTCATGACTACTAAATCAAGATGCATTTGTATATACATGTTTTTTCTGGTTTAATTTAATAAAGTGTTTTCTTCAAAATGTAATGTGTAATTTAATTAATTACATTTGCAAAGTAATTGTAATTTAATTAATTACATTTCAAAATCCATGTAATGGTAATGGTAATTTAATTGAAGGTTTTGGGAAAGTAATTGTAATTTAATTAATTACTTTCCTATGTAATTGACCCCATCCCTGCCAAATATCATATTACAAGAGGTTCTGGGTCACAACGATCACCTGAGTAATTTTGGCCCTGATTTTCCCCATGTCCTACTAATTGTACCTACTCCCAGGGGTCATTATTTCAACAAATCTCTAACCCAGGAAGTTTCCACATGTTTCAGCTTTTCTGGTCCATTGGGTCTTGAGAAGGAGATTTTAAAAGATTTTTTACTTATATTTCTATGAAAAAATTTACCAATGCTGGTCCCACCAAATTCCGCAGAATCATGCGATTTAAAAAATTTAAAATCTATATTACCTGAGGAATATTCCACTAAAGTTTGAGATTTTCTGGCCCAGTGGTTCTTGAGTAAAAGAAGATTTTAAAAGATTTTTCCATTATATTTCAATGTAAAATTTCATTCCTTATCCCCATTCTACCCCTAGGGGCCACAATTTGAACAATTTAGAATCTACACTACCCCAGAATGCTTCAACATAAGTTGCAGTTTTTCTAGCCCAGTGGTTCTTGAGAAAACTATTTTTAAAGATTTTTCCATTACATTTCAATGAAAACGTTGAGTCCATACTGTGGCCCCAATATACCCCCAGGAGTTATGATTTAACAATTTAGAATCTATTATATATCAGGATATTTAAGTAAATGTTTCTGCTGGCTTAGTGGTTCTTGAGAAGATTTTAAGTGACCCCATCCATTTTTTGTCTTTCTTGCTTCTCTCCCGTTTTGAAGGGACTTGGTCCGGGCCTTCATTTTGAACAACAATTTACATTCCCCTTCACCAAAAGATGATGTGTACCAAGTTTACAGACGGACGGGCAGCTAGACAGACAACAGGTGATCAGAAAAGCTCACTTGAGGTTTCAGCTCAGGTGAGCTTAAACGGTTTAAAATATTTCATTGGGTATAATTTTTTCTATCATGTTCATTACCGAATTTTCTTTTAACATCTTGTACTTCTAACGTTAGCAGTGAAGAGTCACATCAAGTGCGAATTTAAAGATGTTCAATGTTGAAAATAAACAACATGCTGGTAAACAACATTCATTTTACAACGAGAGATGGGTTTTGCTAACAGACGTCCATGGAGGGGAACCAGGCGCGGATCCAGGGGGGAAAATTAAACCTAGAGAATTTTTTTAACAAACATTAAACCACAGGCACCTGAAGTATGGATAATAACCCCCCCCCCTTTTTTTGTAATGAAAAAAAATGTAAGAGTGTTTAATACCTCGAAAATATAAAATTTCCCCGTCAAACACATCTATATGTCGTTATATGCAAGCAGATAGTACTTTTTCTCACGTTTAAAGAATGGCCCTATTCGGTATAATAAAAATACACAAGGTAAGAAACAAAAGTTGTAAACAAACGGGGGTAACCAAAAATTGGTTAATTGTAATACAGTTTAAATATCTAACCAATCAGATAAGGCGAAACAGAAAAGCAGTGTAGCAACCTCTAATGATGAAACGCCGCTTAATGATACAAATAGCATTAAGCGTTGCAATGCCATAAATTATTGCATTAATAGCTGACATTATCAAAAGCTAATGCTAAATCGCCGCTTAATGACAGAATTATATCATTAAGCGTCACAAATGCAGTGCAACAACGACGCTTAATGAAACAAGCAAATATCGACATATTCGACGCTTAATGATACACACTAGTTGTAGTTGCAACCCTTAATGATATAAAATTTTTAAATCGTTTGTAATATCTAAGAGAAACACACATCCACCTTTCCTGAACAATGAGATATCACTTGTCAAAATATTTATATATCCCCTTGTGCTATATAAATGGTAATTATAGAAATTTTACTGTGTTTTCTATCTATTAATCCTTAAGCCACGGATGTTTAAGAGACAGTCAGATAGCTAGAAGAAAGAGATACAAACAAAGGGATAAATAAAATGATATTCAAATCCTATAAAAGAACCATTCTTTTACTGAAAATACAGAAGCAAACAAGCAATGAAATTCCTTTTAAGTTGATACAATGATTTGAATAGTCAACCTGAAATATATATAAATCATAGCTGAATATTTTTATCAAAACTTTGTATTTTAGATTTGATACAGCTAAACACATACCATTGTTAACGTTTCAGATATACGTATCGAGATTTTCACTATTGTATTTTTAATCTGCTTCGTTTCTCCAAATTCCGAAAAAGAGAGACATCAATATTAACAACTTATGTTTAAGGATATATAACAAAGAATGCAAGTAATACATAGAATAATATATATTGTGTTGAGAAAAAGATTCATTTATGCTTTATTTGTGAGCAGTGTTACTTGAATACATCACCGTTGCATCACTGCATGATTAATTTAGAATAAATTTTATCAAATTACAATATACATATTGACTGAGGTTGCAGAGGCTGTTTTTTTTTTTAATTCTAAATGACGCATATTTCATTTGTAGCATTTTTTTCTTTCGATATATAAGACTAAGTTTACATCTGACTTATATTAAATGAAATAGATTTAAATTTATAGTTCTTTTTTCGGTACAAGAGAGACCCTCTCTTTTAATACTAGTATTCATCATAAGTATTTCGCTCACTGCGAATGGGTATTGAAAGGTCGCATGAAAGGTTCGACTATGCTTTACTCTCATTGGTTAAGAATTTAATGAGCTACAAAATATTCTCGTCTCATGCAACTACGGCCAGAATGGGAGAGGATCGTACATTTTGACCGTGGTTTGCGACGTTCCAAAGTTTTCACTATAGCAAATTAAAGATCCAAAGTTTTTACTTTGCTTCTCTAGTTAATTATATTAAACTATAGTAAACTATATAGTTTTCTATAGTATTTTTTGTTAGGAACATTCCGCTATTTAACGTCAGCCGTGAGTGAAAAAAACTGTCTAAATTTCAGACTTAAAGCAGAACCGACTAACAGGCGAGTATAAATGGTACATGTATACCGAAATAGATCATTATTTACTGACAATTGCAGTGGAGACAGACTGAAATCTTACAAGTTAGCTAGGAATAGAATTAACCACTTTTGATTGATATAAGAAATTATTGTTTCTAATTATTCCAAACATAAAGTACAATGCTTTGATATGCTTGACTTTTGGTATTTAAGGCATAGCATTCTTGGCGCTACATAATTAGATTTTAAATTGATTCCACTTGGTCACTAGCTCATCTGATTCTATACATATAAAGTAGCACAAATGTAAGGAAAGAAAGAAACACAGAAGTCTTTCTGAGTGCTGTCTAAATGGCAAAAATAAGCACGAGTTAGAGTTCTTATTGCAATGACATTTATTTAATTTTCATTTTCTTATCGTTATAAAAAACAATACTTTGATTGGAAATAGTTACTTTAAGACCCTGGGTAGCACATGTAATTTAGATGATAAAAAAAAATGTAGGTTGCATATAAAGCAAGATTGTGGCAAAATTTTCTAAGTAGAGGGGAGGGCCTCCAAAAATGGAGAAGAAAAACTCCCTAATCTTCCCAAAACATTAAAGAAATATTTAACTTAAGTAGGATTCTTCTCTGTTTTCTGGCTAGATGGAATATTGAATGTATATTTGTTGATATGTCTTATATATTTAGATGCAAGAGGTTTAAAGGATATTTCTCTCTTTATCACAATTATACAACTTGAAATAGAAATGGTAAACTGCGTTTGAAAACTAGCAGGGACTATATTTTTGGCGGAATGGTTGTGTATGAAAATATCTTCTTTTCTGCCTCTCAAAATTATTACAGAACATTCAATTTAGTTATAATTTTTACGCAATCAATGACTAGACGAAATTTTCAGTATAAAGTAAAATTAATAATAAGGGACTAGAGTTTCAAAATATATCAATTAATAAGATTTTTCACACATACTTGAGCTATGTTTGCTTTTAAATGATTCAAATCTAAGTACAGATTTGAGCAAAAAAAAAATCATTAAAAAGTGTTTTTTCTCTTTTAGTAAACTATCAAAACTTTTAGTTTTTGTATCATTTTGTACCTTTATGGGACAACTTTACTATATGTGAAAATGGAAAATTTTAATATAGGAAGCATATAAAAATAACTAATAAATCCTATAAGATTCAGAAAAATAGAGGAAATTCGGATTAGCAAATATCCATTTTATTTGAATTATCCATGTCAATTTGGTTATATCATCTTATAGGCCCTATATGATAGTATTTTTTTATGCAAAAAAAAAATTAATCGTTTGAAATACAAGTAGGGATCGCATTATTGGAAAGAGTAATTTTTAGCTCTACTGGTCAGAGATCAGAAGACCTTATGCGAAAGTAATGCGTCCGTCGTCCGTCCGTTTAGTTGTCTAGCTGTCCGTCTGTCTGTAAACATTTTTTTTAAAACGCTACTCCTCCTTCAGTTTTTGTCTGATTTAAATATAACTGGGCACACAAATAGACTACACTAAGATAGATAAAAAAGTGCATCAGTTTTTGATTTCGATGCACGGTGTTGCCATGGTTACTAAAATAAAATTTTCTGTGAATTTTCTTTAAAATGCTTCTCCTACAGTTTTGAACTGATTTGAATAAAACTTGGCACACAAGTAGACTACACTAAGATAAATAAAATATTGCATCGGTTTTGGATTTTGATGAAAATTGTTTCCATGGTTACTAAAAAAACAATTTTCTGTGAAATTCCTTTAAAACGCTACTCTTTCTACAGTTTTGGTCTGATGGCAATGGCTTCATTTCTCATCCTCTGTTATAAGTACAAACCAGTAGAGCTACAGTCTCGACAGAGACTTCTGGTTTAATGTTAAGGTCAGACGACACGTTCCTCAAAAATATATTTTTTTTCTTAAGAGATTGTCATTGAAGAATAGGTATGTAAACAAAATTCCTCGCAAAAAATAAGGGTACCTTACCAGCCATTTGGACAAGATACCAAAGGTTCATATTTCTTATATAACCCTTATGGGTAATCTTTCTGAACGGCCTATCTCACTATTTTTGGTGTACCTATATTTAAAAACATTTTGAAAACAATGTTGAAATCAGAAGAGAATGCCAAATATGAATATTTTTTATCTTATTCCAAGAGATACAAAACATATTATTAAGGAACGTGTCGTCTGACCTTAATGTCTAGAAAAAAGTAATGTCCTTGACCTGACCTTGCCTCTAATATTTAATGGTCAAATTAAATCTCACTGATACCATCACTTAGTGATATTGTCCTCTAGATTCTGTGAAAATTTCATTAATCTTTAAATACAAGAAATGTGAGAAGAACCCTACCTTAACCAATATAAAATTTTTATTAATGTAAATAACCCCCACCCTATCCCATCCCGACGCTTACAAACATACTTTGTCTCATTCCTTCTCCTTAAATTGAAAATTTCCATTAAACTACAGTGTAGTTTGATCGGCTTTTTTTTTTAAATTTAATTTTGATGAGAAAGTCAGTGATGTTACATTGGACGACAAACTGAAATTTAGAGGGTTTTTTTCACGACTTTTTAAATACCAAGGTAAAAAAATTATCTTGTAAAAACGACATAATTATCTTGTGAAAACGACATAATATCTTGTGAAAACGATATAATATCTTGTGAAAACGAGAATTTATCTTGTTAAAACGACATATTATCTTGTGAAAACGACTTATTATCTCGTGAAAACGAGATATTTTCTCCTTTCACAAGATAATATCTAATTTTCATAAGATAATTATATCTCGTTTTTCACAAGATAATTATATCTCGTTTTTCACAAGATAATGTCTCGTTTTCACAAGATAATAAGTCGTTGTCACAAGATAATATCTCGTTTTCACAAGATAATTATGTCGGTTTTCACAAGATAATTTTTTTCCAGTATTTCTTAAAAAATAATTGCTTGTCCTAAATATACCACCGTAAAAACGAACATATCCTTAAAAAATACTACAGTAAACTATAGTACTAAAGTACCAAAGTAAACCTTTAGAAACTTGAATTTACTATTTATAGTGAAAACTTTGGAACTTTGATTTGCTATAACAAAAACTTCGAAACTTTAATTTACAACATTGAAAACTTTGGAACTTAATCAACAATAGTAAAGACTTAGAAGCTTTGATGTAGTTATGTTTTGATTCCTATTCTTAATATTTCATTATATTTCAAGGTTAAGATTCAGAAAAGGGTTCCAACATTTTTTTAGGAACAGGACCATTTCTCTTTAAGAATAATGTACTAGGGTCTCTCTTGAACCGAAAAAGAACTCTTCATTTAATTCTATTTCATTTTAATATTAGTCAGATGTAAACTAAGTTTTATTTATCGAAAGAAAAAAATATATCTCTGTCGAGACTGTAGCTCTACTCGTTTGTACTTATAATAAAGGAAGAAAAAAGTAGCAGTTGGGGCTTAAAACTTAACAAAAGCAAAAAAAAGAATGGCGGTCCTTAATTAAGTCTATTTCTATGGCAAGATTGCAATCAAACTACAACTTTAGTAATAGCTTTCAATAAAATTTTACAGAATTTTATTTTAGTTACCATGGCAACATCAATCAACAAAATCAAAAACACGAAACTGATAATAGTGTATACCAGTATAGTCTACTTGCATGTCAAATTATATTACAATCTGACTAAAACTGTAGGAGGATTTAGCATTTTGAAAGTATTTCACAGAAATTTCTATTTTAGTAACCACGGCAACACCGTTCATCGAAATCAAAAACCGATATCTTAAAGTGTAGTCTACATGTGAGCCAAGTTGTTTTGAAATCAGATAAAACTAGGGATGTCAACGAATATTCGAACATTCGAATATTCATTCGACAGGTTGATATTTGAATATAAATTCATGATTCGAATATTCGGATTTTAAGTATACAAGCATCAAAAAGAAAAAAATCTGACAAAAACTGAAGTTTTATCATAAATTGAATCAAATTCTCATCGTTGACCAATAAGATTTTATTTCAAACAAAATTAAAAGACACTCCTCTTGGATTACCTTAAAGTTGTGAAGAGTGTGTCTATTAAAATAATATAAATTCTTCATTTGATCATTTAATCAGAGGTATAACAGTGTCCAGGACTTAGAATTAGTTTGTATTGTTGAAAGGAAATATTTTTATTTATGTATACATCATTTAAAATCATTATCATGTAATTATTTAACTAAAAGTAATTGCTTTTCATGTTTCTCCATTAGATAATTTTTCTGTGTGGTATAAATCTGTAGGGTTACATGTATCAGTGTACACTTTGGTAAGATGATTAATTAATCTTGAACTTATTAAAAGAATCTTTTGAATTTTCGGGGAAATTTTTTTATTACATTTTGGATATAAACTCTTCATATATTCTGTAAAATATTTTAAGAATATAAATAAAGTGCATTTGCAAAACTCTACATGAAATTTTATTCTAATGAGATAAAACGTATATTGCTTGACATAAGAGTGAAGATACATGAATATACATATTATAATGCAAGATGTATATATTTTATCGAATATTCGAATATTTTCGAATACTACTATCGAATATTCGAATATCAATTATTGACAATTTTGACATCCCTAGACTAAACATGTTGGATAAGTAGCATTTTTTAAATATTATTTCTATTTCAGTAACTAAGGCAACACCGTTCACAGAAATCAAAAATCGATACAGAAATTAAGTATTTTAGTGTTGTCTATTTGTGTGCCAATTTATATTGAAATCAGACCAAAACTGCAGGAGGAGTAGCATTTTGAAAAATTTTTTACAGACAGACAGGCAAATATACTACAAAATAAAGTATGTGAACTTCATTCCACATGATTTTTATAATTTGGTAATTATATATATGTACTTGTTTTCAAAATTGATTCTAAAATAATCATGCCACAGTAATGTATTCAAGTAAAACTGAGTACAAATAAAGGATACATGTATTAAATGAACCTTTTTCTCAAAATAATATATTATTCAATGTATTGCATTCATTTGTATTCTTTGTGTTTTATATACTTAAACATAAATTGTCAATATTGATGTCTCTCCTTTGAAGAAATTTGAAGAAACGAAACAGATTAAAAATACAATTATAGTGAAAATAAATTTATTTCTCGATACGTACATGTATATCTGAAACGTTAACAGTGACATGTGTTAAG
The DNA here is from genome assembly GCA_003671525.1 of Saccostrea glomerata. Taxonomy (NCBI): domain Eukaryota; kingdom Metazoa; phylum Mollusca; class Bivalvia; order Ostreida; family Ostreidae; genus Saccostrea; species Saccostrea glomerata. The sequence goes on along the minus strand of PRKT01000009.1, from coordinate 3,657,384 downwards.
CTGTATCAAATCTAAAATACAAAGTTTGGAATATCTAAATATATTCTATATATTTTAGGTTGACTAATAAAATCATTGTATCAAATCAAAAGGAATTTAATTGCTTGTTTGCTTCTGTATTTTCAGTAAAAATGGTTCTTTTAAAAGGATTTGAATATCATTTTATTTATCCCTTTGTTTGTATCTCTTTCTTCCAGCTATCTGACTGTCTGTCTCTTAAACATCCGTGGCTTAAAGTCGTTCCCTTGACTAGATAGAAAACACAGTAAAACTTCTACAATTACCATTTATATAGCACAAGGGGATATATAAATATTTTGACAAGTGATATCTCATTGTTCAGGAAAGGTGGATGTGTGTTTCTCTTAGATATTACAAGCGATTTCTAAATTTTATATCATTAAGGGTTGCAACTACAACTAGTGTGTATCATTAAGCGTCGAATATGTCGATATTTACTTGTTTCATTAAGCGTTGTTGTTGCACTGCATTTGTGACGCTTAATGATATAATTCTGTCATTAAGCGGCGATTTAGCATTAACGGTTGATAATGTCAGCTATTAATGCAATAATTTATGGCATTAAGCGTTGCAATTGCAACGCTTAATGCTATTTGTATCATTAAGCGGCGTTTTATCATTAGAGGTTGCTACAAAGCAGCTCCAAAACCTCCTCCGACGCTGCCAATGGAGAAAATTTTATGTATCCGATTTATAAATCGGCCGATTACGGCATATTAACCATCAATAGCGGGGTTTAGATGTAAGAGACTAGTAAAAGAACATCTCCCAGACAAAGTGTTTGCAAAATTATGATAGGTAACACTGTTATTACCTTGGAAATCTGTCTCGAAGTGTGGAACCCCCGTTTGTTTACATCTTTTGTTTCTTACCTTGTGTATTTTTATTATACCGAATAGGGCTATTCTTTAAACATGAGAAAAAGTACAATCTGCTTGCATATAACGACATATAGATGTGTTTGACGGGGAAATTTTATATTTTCGAGGTATTATACACTCTTACATTTTTTTTTCTTTAAAAAAAGGGGGGGGGGTATTATCCATACTTCAGGTGCCTGTGGTTGATCCTTATGTCGGCGGTCGCAGGTTCGAATCCCACTATGGGAATGTGGAGACCCGTCTCAAGATAATTCCCCAGAATGTGTAGCCCTCCACCGGCAAGTGGTGGTGTCTCCATATATGTGAAAAATTTTCGAGAGGGACATTAAACAACAATCAATCGATTCAACTTCTTCTTAAAAGCAGTTAAAAGTCTTTTAAAAGTTATCACCTGGAAACTATTCATTGCAAATTATGAATATTTTACCTTGGCTTTTTGAACTAAAATTCATCAAATTATATTCAATAAAAACTTAAAGGAGAAGTTATCATCCTGAAAACCAATTTTTGCAATATATTAATCTCTTACCTTGACGTTTAACTATGCACAGACTGCGTCATCGACAGAAAAAAAGGAGGGTTTTTTTTTTTAAAGAATAATGACGTGTAACAAGAAGGTATTGAGCGATGTTTATAAATGTTATTATTATAATTAAAAGCACAGAAACATTAAAGTTTTAAGATCTTTATAGATATATTTTGGATCATTACTTGTGAAAAGTTCAACTTGGAAACAACCCCTCATCATTTGATATGATATTGTAAAGCACAATAATTTGCTTTGTATGTACTATATTTTACATTTACACAATTTATTTTTAATCTCCTTGTTTGATAATGTACTCACAGTCTTTTCTTACTAATGTTTCTTTCATGCCTCTCTGGAGGCCCTTGATTGGAAATAAATATTTCATATGTGGAATTTTTTTTCTATTTTTTGGGGGGGAGGGGTTCACATATATCTTAAAAATAAATTATAAATAAAATATTAAAACAATGTAATATAGAATTAAATGTATCATGTAAAAGATGATATAAACCACATTATTTTGAAAACATATAAATGTAGCTTTCATGAACTTTTAGAATTGAGAAATGTCTTTTCTCAAAACGGGGGATTGACACCGCCTTGTACGCCTCCATTCTCTGCTGATCATTAGAATTGCCTAAGTTAGGAATAGTAAACATTATAATTGGTTAAAAAAATCAGTAGAAACTAAGTATATGCCCCTTTAATCAAAAGAGTAAAAATATATCATAAAAGCAGATATCGTCATTAACAAATACAGTTATTCACATATTATGAAGCTCAGCATCCGAAGCAGGTAGGTTAGTGTTCACTTACGAGGGTTGTTCGATATGTATTGTGTATTGTACGATATCTCGAAAGCATTCGATTCAAATCGTCAAATGGACATTAAATCCCTTCAAAGTATTCTCCATGATTTGAAATACACAATTTTAATCTCTGAATCCATTTCTGAAATGCGTCACGGTACGCTGATTTAGGTATACCTCTGAGGCACTGACTGACGACTGAGCCAAGGGCCTGTCGGGACTTGTATCGACGACCAGATAAGAACTTTTTAAGTTTTGGAAAAAGGAAAAAGTCGCATGGTGCTAGATCCGGAGAGTATGGTGGGTGTGGCAAGACGGTAACCTTCCCAGACTTCAAAAATTGCTTCACAAGCTCAGATGTATGTGATGGAGCATAATCATGAAGAAGGCGAACATGCCTAAATCCCGACACAGGACGTCGTTTCTGATCATATTTCTTGAGCTTTTTCAGTACATCTCGGTAATACCGACCTGTAACACTTTTGTCCTTCGGCACCGGAATTTGTACGGCTAAACCATCACAAGAGAAGAATATGCAAAAAGGACCTTCTTTGTGCTCATTGTCCTTTTGGCAACTACAGGCCTTCTACCTTGTTTGGTTAGCCATAATTTGTTTCCAACTTTTCTTACTGGTTCGAAATATTTTTAGCAGTCGCTTAGCGGTTTGTATTCGTACCTTTTTTTGGTCATCTGTCAATAAATGGGGTATCCATCTGGCAGAAATCTTTCGTACTTTCAAAATACGCTTCAAAATAAATGCACCCGCGATAGCGATATGCCAACAGCTTTGGCAATATCACGAATCGTGTACCTGCCATCACTTTCAATTATTTCCTTGACTTTTGAGACATTTGTCTTGCCCGATACAGTCACAGGTCGACCCGATTTTGCTGCATCTTTGACGGACTCTGTGCCAGTCAGAAATTTCTGTCTCCGCCTACGAACCGTCTCATACGATACCTTTTCAGACCCATAAACTTCCCCCAATTCAGTAAAAATCTGCTTTACCGAATTACGAGTTTTGTGCGAACTTTTATATAAGCTCTAATTTCTTCAATATTCTCAACCCTTTTCCCAACCCTTTTTAAAAACAACAGTGGTCAAAGACTGGCTCTATTGAAATGACGATTATTTTATAACCATGTGTAGATGAAGGATCGTGTTTATACTGTTGGCAAGGTATTGAATAGAGTTATCCAGGCGTATAAATATCGACGAAATCGTGCAAGGCGTTATCGCGCTGTGGTACAATACATATCGAACAACCCTCGCTTACAATTTCCTTGGGAAAGGACCTGCTCCAAAACTCTTAAATTACATGTTCACCCATCTAGAAAATCTCGATCAGATGCAGTATCGAAAGCAAGTGTGATAGTGTCCATCCCTAGATGCATCATCAATGCAAGTTTTTTTTCCAGGTATGGCTTATAGTTACTAAGAAAAAGACCTGCTCCTAAAACTTTAACCTTGTCACCCATCTAGAAAATCTACGTCAGATCCAGCATCGGCAGCAAGTCTGGTAGTGTCCATCCCTTGATGCATCATCCATGGAAGTTTGGTCCAGGTATGGTTCATAGTAACTTGGGAAAAGACCTGCTCCTAAAACTTTTAACCAGGGTGGCAATGCTAGGCCGACACTGATACAGGGGTATAGCAAAAGCTCATCTTTACTTTGTTGAAGGGAGCTAAAAAGCACTTGCTGAATGGAAACATACTAAGAGTTAAAATTTATGACCGAAACAAGTGCCTGTGGAACTATATATACTACTGAAATGTTTTTAAAAAAATTTTTTAACAATTATAAGGTACCTTTATTGTATAACCAATGCTGTGTACTGTTAAAAATACAGTACCAAACATACAAATAAAAATAAATAAATCTATGGAACGTTTTAACATTAATACTACAAAGTATGAACATAACAGAATAAATATATTTACCAGGTATATTCAAATTCCTTTCCCTCAAAGGGCCAGAGGATATTATACATATATGAAATTCAAGGACAAACTACTGTAAAAAATAATTTCTTTTTACAATATCTTGTACCGTACAACATTAATAAAAAGTTTGTAATTTATTTCTTTGAAAATTTGGCTATTGAATGAAACAGTTCAAACTTTTGGACAATATATCTCTGAATCTGAGATACATTTATACATTCCCATGGAGTAAAATAAATAGGTTTTGTGTCTCTAGGACTCTATAATTGTACAAAAAATTGTCATAAAATACATTGTAGCTGTTTTAATATCTCGAATAATATGGCATGAGTTATCTTAATATTTAGATTCAGCTTTCACTTTCATCATACTTTCATGTTTACATAGAGAATTCTCTTTTAATAGACTTATTCTTCATATAGAATAACTAAAATGATTAAAAATAGCAGAATCAAAAAAGAGTACATACAAAATGTAAGTGTACTGCTTTTAATACAGAATCAAGGAATTAACAAATGGAATTTAAAAATATTTAACTGAATGAATTATTCTTTGTGCCCTAAATAATATGTTCTTCAAACTGTAAAGAGGAAACTTGATTGAAATACTGATTTAATGTCTGATAAGTTTACAATCATTAACATGTCATACATGTAGGCTTTAAATATGAAGAATGTTGACAAATAAGTAGGAAAAAAGAGAAGTCTGGAGTAACACTGGTTCCTCATAGTCAAGAAAACAGCAGCCCAGGCTAAACTAGCTCGTCATTGATCAGGGAAACAGCAGCCCAGAATTATACTGGTTCCCAATTGTCAAAGGAAACAGAAACCCGGGCTTATACAGGTTCTTCATTGTCCAGGGTATGCACCTTATAGAAATCATTTAAAATGCGCAGGATTTCTCCGACAGCAGTGATGTTATTTTCCATGTCTGCTATCAAGGAATGTATAAAGTCTGCCCCCTCATTTTCTTCTCCAGGTACGGCTAGTAAAGAAATGAACACTTCACGACTAGGTAAGGCCTTCACTGCTACCTGTCAAATATTTGGATATTCAAGTAAAGTTTAGCTGCTGCTTTTAATAAATTCTTAAATAAGATTAATTGAACACAAATATAATGAATTCACACTTGAAGCAAAGCAAGTTTCACACCATGATAAATGTGTTTATAACTAATCAAAATTTTAAGTCTATGAAATTTCTTAAGAAGAGTGCTTTATTGTGAATAAAAATTTAAAATATATCTGTTTGAATACATGTATTTAAATGGCAGTCTTGGTAAGATAAAATGTATTTACAGCAAAAACGCCCCTGACAACCCATCCATGGTACGGTCTCAATGATTTACTATATGCGTTTCCTGCAGCCAGCGACAGGTCCTGTTGATTGTTCACTATTTCTTGTAGAAATTCCTTGATGAACTCCAATCCTCTGTAAATTTATAATTGTAATTATAAATGTTAAACTTAGTCTTAATGTCTCCAGACATAGACATTTCATGATGAATTAATTTTCTATGCTGATCTTTCCTTTGCATGAACTGGACATCCAAGAATCACTCTGGCATTACTGGATATTGTGTCAGTTGTGAGAAATAGAAGATGTAAATCACTTACCTTTTCATCCACAGAAGAGCGACGGTGGCCGAGCTGGACAATCTGTGTTGTTTACAGTCCACCTCAGCCATTACCATTTTCTGTAGTGTGGTGAATGAGGAGGGGTTTGTAGAATATTTTTGCTGTATTTTCTGAAAAAAAAAAGTTTCTGAACAGTTTCGTCCATGACTCTAAAATAACTTTCTAAATGGAATTTTTAATTCAAAAATTAAACATCAGAGATTACAGAGCTCACCTCCACGAATGTTGTCTTTAAATAAGGCAAAGTCACACAATAACCCAACAAAAAGTGTATACATCCAAAAATGCAAAATATATGCAATTTTGATCTGATACTTTGGAAAAGACATATATTAAAGCCAATTTTCATTACGAAAATGTTATTCAAGTCCAGCATCTGAAGAAAGTTTGAGAGTTTTCATCCCTTGATGCATCATTTGGGCATGTTTGGTTTATATAAGCCTTATACATGTAGTTTCTTGGTAATAGACCTGCACCCATAACTTTTACCTGGTCCATTATCTGGAAAATATATGTCGAATTCAGCATCCGGAGCATCCTCAGATGTATCATCCATGCAAGTTTGCACAACATAGGGCTAATATTTACTTAGAAATGAAAGCTGCATAAAAATTTAACCTCTTCACTCATCCAGATAAAAATGTAGGTCAGATTCAGCATCCGAAGCAAGCCTGGAAGAATGCATCCTTAGAGGTATCACCCATGCAAGTTTGGTCATTCAAGAGCTTATAGTTACTTGGAAATGAATCCTGCACCAAAAACTTTAACCTGTTCAACGTGTTCACTCATCCGGAAAATGAAGGTTAGACTCAGCATCTGAAGCAAGTCTTGTAGTATGCATCCTAAGATGTATTATCCAAACAAGTTTAGTCATTATAAGGCTCATAGTAACTTGGAAATGAAACCTGCACCAAAAACATTAGCCTGCTCACTCAACCAGAGAATGTAGGTCAGATTTAGCATCCGAAGCAAGTCTGGTGGTATGCATCCTAAGATGTACCATCCATGCAAGTTTGGTCATTATAGGACTCATAATATCTTGGAAATGAGACCTGCACCAAAACTTTAACCTGTTCGCTCATGCGAAAAATGTAGGTCAGATTCAGCATCCGAAGCAAGCCTGGTAGTGTGCATCCTTAGATGTACCATCAAATGCAAGTTTGGTCAACATAGGTCTTATAGTTACTTGGAAATGAGACCTGCACCAAAAACATTCAACTGTTCACTCATGCGGAAAATGTAGGTCAGATTCAGCATCCGAAGCAAGCCTGGTAGTGTGCATCCTTAGATGTATCATTCATGCAAGTCTGGTCAACATAGGTCTTATAGTTACTTGGAAATGAGACCTGCACCAAAAACATTAGCCTGTTCACTCATGCGGAAAATGTAGGTCAGATTCAGCATCCGAAGCAAGCTTGGTAGTGTGCATCCTTAGATGTATCATTCATGCAAGTCTGGTCAACATAGGTCTTATAGTTACTTGGAAATGAGACCTTCAACAAAAACTGCACCAAAAATGTTAACCTGCTCCAAAAACATTAACCTGGTCATTCCTTTGCTGAAATTACAGCATCTGAAACTTTGACTGGTACAATGAAACACACTAGAAGTATCTTCCATGCATGTCTAATCAATATAGGATACAGAAGTATTTAAAATGAAAACTGCTCCAAAAAACTTAACCTGGGACGCCGACCCCCAACTTCGTTGAGGTGAGCTGAAAATGAAGTATTTCAGAACAGAAGCAGAGAATACTATTCTCTAATTAAATTATCCTTACTCTTATATTTCCCTGAAAGTCCATTTTCACTGGGGCAAAGGCAGTGCTGTTTAATTTGTCTACAAAATAAATTAAAACAATGAGGATGCTAATCATTTGTGAAAGCTTTTAAGTACATAAGTAATAGTTAATATAAACATTGATATAACTAGAGCCGAGCTCGTTGCAAATCAACGAGTAGGTCTTCCGTCCTGTTTGACCGGAAGTAACTTTCATTTAAAAAAAAAAGAGTAATGAAGTCCAAAAATGGGTTAATCCTCCAAATCTATGTTAAGTATAGCAAAATTCAGCCATTCTTTGGTACTTCCGGTTTGACCGGAAGTGATGACGACGGACGGAAAATTAATATTTAAGCTTCTAGTGAGACATGTTACCCAAAAACCTGTCAAAAACGGCAAAAATATGCATTTTCTGACTACTTCCGGTTCGACCGGAAGTGACGTCGCCGGACGTATTTTAACGACCCCATTACATGAAGCTTGATATTTTGAACAACTTTGCTTCTTTGATGCATTACAAATTCTCAATACTTTTTGAGATATCTGGAAAAAACTTTTGGCCCCTCTAGGTCCCTTAATTTAGGGATCAGCCCTTTTTTCGACATATCATTTGAAAGATCTTCTAATTCTGCACAAATTATGTTCTATATATTTTAACAAAATATTTTTAGTTTAGAAGATAAAAAGAAAATTATGAGTAATTTTTGGTTCTTTTAAGCGTTCTAATTTTTGACCCCTTTATAGCGCCATTTTGAATACAGAAATCGAATAACAAAAACCGATGTGCACAACTTCAATCCTTCTATTATCTAAAATCAGTAGAATTTCTGCTCCAGCTTTAGCCGTCTCTGAGCCTTTGTCTGGAAACGAAAGCCTATAAATTTTCCTTTAAAGGGAAATAACTCAAAACCGGAAGTGGCTTTTTTAAATTTTAGACATCATTCTGATAGAGTTTATTAATGTCTATAACGTCTGAAAATTTGAGCGAAATCCGTTGAGAAATGAGCGAGATATGAGGCCTCAAAGTTGCGGTCTAGGAAGCAGAAGAAAAAAAAGAATAACTAGATGAGATCTCGTTGCGAGCAACGAGTAGGTCTTCCGTTGAATTTCTAGATAAGATGAGATGTGATTTTGACTGAGATAATCGTTAAAAGAGAATGACTTTAAGTTTTCCTTCATTAAATTTAAAATTTCTCATTTTTATCAGGGTATTCTGAACATCTTTTGTTCAATAAAGCTTATAAAAATACCCCCCCCCCCTTTTTGAGACGTAAAGCATAAAAAATACAGCATTTTGTCCCTTGCAACCCCTAATTACGTAACATATGTTCAAAATTGTATCATATATTTATACAAATCGTTATGATGAATAATTTTGCTCCGGTAATGTATAACAAAATATTGATCATAAAAGAGTTATAGATAAAAGTCTTTTGGCCCCTCTGAGCCCTTATTTTGAGGGGTCAGCCCCTTTTTCTTGATATCAAATGAAAGATATTGTGATTTTGAAGATTTTTTGTTCAACACTTATTCAGAGATTTCTATTCGTTGTGGAGATATGCTTAATGGAAATATTTAAGGGCCACTCCTACAAGTCCTTAATGGGGCCGTTTTACAAAAATTCAATGTATGCATATTGTTAAGAACATTATTCTGACCATCTTTTGTTCAATATTGCTTATCAAAATATTCCCCCTTTTCGAGATATAAAGCATCAAATATTTGATATTCTGGCCCCTTCTGACCCCTTATTACGTAACAAATTATCAAAATTGTATCATATATTGTTGCAATTTGTTCAGATAAACACTTTTGCTTCAGTTATGTAGAACAAAATATTGTTCATTAGAGAGTTATAGATAAAAGACTTTTGGTCCCTCTGAGCCCTTAATTTGAGGGGTCAGCCCCTTTTTCTTGATATCAAATGAAAGGTCTTTTGATTTTGAAGATTTTATGTTCAACACCTATTCAGAGATTTTTTTTCGTTGTGGAGATATGATTCATATAAATATTTAGGGGCCACCCCTACAAGTCCTTAATGGGGCCATTTTACAAAAATTCAATCTATGCATATTGCTTAGAACATTATTCTGGTCATCTTTTGTTCAATATTGCCTATCAAAATATCCCCCCTTTTTGAGATATAAATCGTCAAAGATTTGACATTCTGGCCCTTCGTGACCCCTAATTACGCAAGATATGCTTTAAAGTTTATAATATATTGCTCCAAATGGTCTAAAATTAAATAATATCGGAAATTCGAGCAGAAAAAATGATAAAATTTTTTGGTCATATGGGGGATCGAACCCGGGTCGCCCGCGTGATAATCCAACGCGCTAACCATTCGGCCATTGGGATCGCCGCTTCGCGTTTTCAAATGCAAATATCTCGAGATTGGCTTTTTCGATTCTCAAACAAATTACATATTTCGCTTCTGCAAAAGGGTCTCTATTCAAATCAAATACAAAAATATTAAAAAAGAAAAGTTGAAAAATTGCGTTTTTTAAAATCGCTTCCGGTATCGACCGGAAGTACTGACGACGCACGAAAAGGCGATTGTGCAACGCTATAAATCATGACTTATCATCTCCAATTAATCTTCAGTTCATATCTTAAGCAGTTTTTGCTACTAAATCAAGACAAAATTGCATTTTAAAATCAGGAAATTCCCCATATCTCACGACCGGAAGTGACGTTCTAAAAACGCTTAAAAACCTATCAAGATCAATTGATTAGCTATTACATATGAAAATTTCATGTAAATCGGCCGAGCCGTTTCTTAGAAATCGCGTGCACAAAATCGGTTGGAAGAATAATAATAATAATAATAATAATAATAGAGAAAAAGAAACCGAACGAAAACAATAAGGTCTTCCGTTGGAAACGGAAGACCTTAATAATCTTGACCAACAGAATCAGTAGAACGGAAGACCTTAATTACGTTGAACTACTGCATAGGCTTTATAAACAAATATAGTTTAACACAGCAAGTTTTTACATTCTTACCAAATATAGGAACTATGCATCTACATGCTGACAGGAAATGCTCAATAGGAATTCCACCATCTGCTTCTAACTGTATATCCATAAAACTGAAAGTATTCCCCATGTTTTCTATGTAAGTTAAATTTCTGACACATTTAGATGAAAGTTGAAAACCCCCGAAATTCAAAGTTTCATAGTTAAGACATAAAATTATAATTATACACACCTGGCTTTCATTACAGAGAAAAAGTTTGGAATTCTTTCATCAATGGCATCTTTGAACTCTTCGTCACCATTCTCCAGACTTTCTGTTTGTAAGTTTTGTTCTGTGACTGGGGATATTTGTTCTGTGTGGGTGTGAGTCTCTGTATGTAGGGGATGTGCGTCGTCAGATTTCTCTGTTTGTGACTGGGGTGACCTGGTTGACCTTTGTGACTGGGGTGACCTGGTTGACCTTGACCGAGGGCTAAGTTTGTCAGGGGAACTGTCTGAAACTGTCCGTCTCCTGGAGGAAACTGCAGGGGGATACTTGTCTGACACAGAATAGGATCTAGACTCCTGAACACAAGTATGATAAATCTATTATACACCAGCATTAAATAACATTTGGGTGTTCTTTTTAAACATAAAGGTACAGAGTACTTTCTTATATTATTTATGAAGGCACTGTACTTTTTGATTTTTCAACATATATATAACGACAAGTGACAATAATACATGCAATGTTCAAACTGAGCGAAAGGAAAAATCCAAACACGTGTGAGTACCTTTTTCTGTGGTGTTTTTAATGTTATTAAGGGGAACGGCGAGTCACTGATGTGTTGGTGTGGAGAATCGTACGCAATGCTGGCATTAGCAATCTTCATACAGTCCTCCAAAGTAGAAATAAATGTATCACAAGTGGCACCTAACAGAGATGTAGCTTCATTCAACTTCTGAAAAAGAAACAGGTTTTGACTTAATAAAAAATGATATCCACCTTTTGCATTATGTTTGAGATATCTAATACTACCGTATGTGTACCTAGAGTCTCTTTTCTTAAATGCCTACCTTTAGCAATATTCAATTTACTGCCACAATTAGAATTAACACTTTTTTGATAATTCTAGCCTCTTCCCCCTAACCTAATCTCTATTGACTACGTATCTTCCCAATCTCTGGACCATCTTACTTCTATGTCCATTGTGTGGCCTCCTTGGGCTACTGACTTCACTGAATGAACCTGCTGCATCAATAGATCACAGTACAGTCGAAGTTCTGACTTTTTAGTCTTTATTATGTCTGGGGAAACCTCTCCTGTAAAAAAAAAAAAAACGAAATGTGGAAAACCTTTCAAACATGTATGATGACGGATCGAATTATGAATATTCTTGAAATGCATTTTCTATCACAAGTTCTCAATGGCTATAAAGGCAGATGCTTCACTCATCTGTTATAAAATATAATTTCAGCTAATATTGTGAAAGTGTTAACTATAATTACTGATTTTAAAGATACTTTTGTTTTTCTGAAATTTTATTGCAGCGGACTGCAAAATATATTTCTAGCATAAGCAATTTTCTTTCACATTAAGTCTGTTTTAAGTGATTTTAACCTGCACTGTCTTTTATTCTTCCATTCGTGAGGGAAGCTTTGGCAGTTCCTAACGACACAAGCCACCTCTGTCTCTCTTGTGGATTTGACGCCCGAAGATAAAAGTGGGATTCTCCAGGAATAATCAAATCTAACCGACATTTGTCTGTTGAATGGACTAGGAAAGAAACAGAAAGTGTTAATAATGTTTAAAATATTTAAACATCTTTTTAAATAATTAAATTATTACCATTACAGGCTTAGTTTGGACTTTCAGTAAGGCGTGGCATTCTCAACGTTACCTAATTAGCTTTTGAAATTTACACAGCTTCCCATCACTGTTGAAATATACATGTGATAGAGATGCGGTCGATTGTAGTAAATAGCCAATTAAAAGTTCTCTCGCGACACAGAGGTGGGGCATAAGTTGTCTCATCGTTATCAACAACAATTTAAAGTTCCTGATGTTATTAATTTCGTAACCAATGAGAATCTACTAGTATTCGCTTTTACGTAGCCCCGAGAAAGTCAAGCCCTACTGAAAGTCCAAAGATAGGGTAAAAAACTCATATATCAATTTATGTAAGTAAAATTTGGTTTATATAACAGTTAATTGGAACTGTGAATTTACTTCACTTCAGTTATTTGTAATTTGTTATGCAGTTAAACTATACAGATATCATGATTGTTATAGTATACATGTTATTGTACCTACCATTGATATCGCAGACAGCCATTCTTATGGAACCCTTACATCCAAGGTTGACTTCCTCCTCTGATTTATAGTAAGAAAGAATTCCATTGTCCAGAACAAACCAGCGAGGCTGCCAACCTTAAACAAAAAAATAAACATTTACTCGTCTTTAATAATGGATGGCTGAGTCTGACACACAGGCACTGGGTATTCTCTTTAGAAAAGTGGACAGGCTATCGCCTATATCCAGATGTAGCCCAGCGTTTTTTTCCTTATATAACTGGTACCGATAAACGGCACCGTTCCCAATGCCAAAAAACGATAATTTTTCCCAATTCTATGGCAAAAATTTCCCAATTCAACTGTGAAGCAAAAGATTACGATGACATCGTATTTCTTGTTAAATGAAACATTGTACAAGTTGACTAATTGTTTCACTTCCGCTTAAATCGAAAGTAGAGAAAGTCGTAATTTGGCGGGAGCAGTGGTTTAGACAGCGTAGTGTCATATATTTTGACAAATTGAAAGCATGACAATGTGAAAACAAGGGACGTTGATATAAAAACAATAAGTACTTGTTGTTTATTCTTTAAAACAAGTAGTTATAGATAATTAAGTAGGAATAAACGCAAAATAAGTCGCATTTGCATAAATAAGAGAAAATTCTCCTTTGTATAACTTCGATGTTATTTTTCCCATTTGAACCGGTACCGGACCCTTTCCCAATGGGTGGAAAAAAATCGCTGTAGCCGATAGCCTGTCCACTTCTCTAAAGAGAATAAGGCACTAGATAGAAATTTCTATAAAATGATTTGTTATGTTAACTTTTCAAATTAATCATGTTAATGGTACAGATTACATTACAACTATGTTCCTGAAAATAACTAATTAAACAAAGAGACTAAAAGGTCCAGAGTAAATGTAATGGTGGCAGTGAAGGGTCCTCTCCTAAAGTACCTCCAACAGTCGTCACAAATCTGAGTGGTGTTTTTAAAATCTTGTTAAAAAAGTTATTCATCAATTATCTACAACAAAATCTTTTTTATCATTGGACTCTTCGATTTGTTTGATTGTTAACTTTACCTGTCAAGTAATTGGTCCATTTCAGCAGCACTCCTTCCATACTGGGGAAGTCCACACACACCACGTCAAGGCTATGAAAAGGAACACAACATGGTTTCCTCGAATACCATTTTATGCCATCGTCAAGTTCTTTGTATTTCTGTATTTAATATTTCATCACATGTATACTGTCTGTACGTCAGTCTGCACACTATTTACAACAGGTGGAACTGGCGTTGGCCTTCACCCTTTCGCGTGGCATAAACTTCCGGTTTATAGTTACAGTTAACTGTGTCGTGAGGTGATTCGACTTTTGATCATTTTGCAAGACCGCGGAACATTAACGAGCAAAATTGGAAATATACAGCTTACGTCACTTCTATCTGTTACAATCAAAACATTCAGTGATAGACAATGAAATAGGCGGGTACAATTCGACGCGGACGTGGGGAAAACATCGGATTGAAACCACCTCAGCTCTACGCTAGAAGGCATATTATTACTGATTGACCAAGAAGACAAATAATTTGAATTTTGGTACAGTTTGAATTTTTTGTCCAGTGTTTCAAATAAATTAATATTTAAGGGACAAATATTTCATTTCTGAATGGAAAATGTATGTATATGTTTGTGTTGGGGGGCGGGGGGGGGGGGGGGGGGGGGGGGGGGGGGGGGGGGGGGGGGGGGGGGGGGGGGCTGAACGATTTTTAAATAAAGTTGTCCAACAGTTTTCAGTGAGAATAAGTATAAAACTCAAGCACTCTTACAATCCTAGAAATAAAATATATTGTCATGTTAAGCCATGACCTGAATCGACAATCCCCCCTTCTAAAATCAAATATATCGATCCTGAAAAATAATCTTTGTCTTCTATGATCTTTCGCGTTCGTAAAATTATAAGCTAAAACTCGTATTATGTAAACTTCAAACAATACTCAGTATGTATTTGGGAGTTAAAATTGGTTGATTTTTTAGATCATACATTCACTCTTTGCTTTGAAAACAGCTCAGATGGATTGAGAATGAATTTCGATCTGCAATTTCAATCCTATGTTTTCCCCACGTCCGCGTCGAATTGTACCCGCCCATTGCATGGTCTAACGCTCAAATGTTTTGATTGTAGCAGATAGAAATGACGCCAGTTAATGTTCCGCGGTCTTCATGGTCTTATCACTGTCGGATCCAGGAATCTTGAAAATGGGAGGGGCTACTAATTTGGGGTAGGGGCCCACAATCACAAAAATGCTAATTTAAAAAAAAAATCTTGTGTATATTTTGGACACAAAGTAGTGGTGGTGGTGGTGGGCGGGAAGGGGGAGGGGTATGGTTCCTTGCATGGCCAGTGGCAGTGCCGCCGTATTATGA
Organism: Saccostrea glomerata; assembly: GCA_003671525.1. NCBI lineage: Eukaryota > Metazoa > Mollusca > Bivalvia > Ostreida > Ostreidae > Saccostrea > Saccostrea glomerata. The sequence continues at coordinate 3,642,107 of PRKT01000009.1, read as the reverse complement.
TTTTGTAACATTTAGATATTTCGATTATTATTTCATAAACCCCATTCCCGGTGTACCAGTGAAAACTGTCGCTAGTGCTCCCCACAATCACATTTTTCACGCACTTTCAAAAGAAAATTTAATCTTTGAACAATTTACAACCAATCCCCTTCCATTTAATACTTTCTAAAATCTAATAAAAGAACCACGAACGATAGTATTGTTCTCCCGCCTACCTCCAAGTCAATTTTTAAAAGTTAACATATAAGAATGATTTTCAAAATTTTTTATAGATAATTATATGAATTTTCATAAAACGTTACTTATTTGGGATATCAAGGAGAGATAACTCTATAATTTTTGCAAAACTTGTGTTTTTTACTATAGAAATCAACGGAAAACGGAAAATATTTTTAAAATATCTTTCCCCCCCATGAAACAAAAATTCCTTTTTACAGGTAATATGGACTGTCATTTTACAAATTTATGCCAAAGCTTTTGGTGTTTCACGGGGGGGAACATATGTTTATAGACAAAAAACGAAAAAAATGCTGATGTTTCACCAATTTTACAGCTATTTACAAGTAAATAATTGTATTTTATTAATTAATATATGTTTTATTTATTTGCCTAAAACATAAGAAAAGATATTAGATACATTTTATCATATTTAAAACTATTTCAAAATATGGTGATCCTTGAAAGTTCGATTTCACTAGAAAATATCGTCTGCCCCCCTTTTTTCAAGAACTAGAATTAATGATAATTTACTACCTAGCGCTAGAATTAAAACGATTAATCAATTACCATAGAACTGTTCTTTGTATTAAACAAAGATTTAATGGCCAGATTGCCATTAATATTGAATTTAATGAGTGCAAAATGTAGGCGGGAATCAAGAGTTAGAGTTCGTAGTTCTTTAAGCTCTTATTAAAAAAAAAGTACCGTCATAATCATTAACGCATAACTTTAGAAAAAAAAAACTTGTACCGATCTAAAAAGTGCTTGCGGGGAAAAGGTAATGTCAAAATAGTCTCGTTTACCCCAGACTCTCGCTCTCGAGAATTGGGCCGAGCGCAGGCAAAGTCTCGAGAGCGAGAGTCTGGGGAAAACGAGACTAATGTCAAAACCACTTCTATTACGTGTATATTGGGTGCGTTCACAGTTCTACCATTAGTACCAACTTTCAATATACAATTGTTGCAATAATTTGACAATGGTACCAACTGTACCAATAAACCCTGAACGGATATTGGCATAAAAATGTAACTATTTTACCAGTGTTACCAATGGGAGTCCAATGGAAACGTTGGTAATACTGAATTACATACTTCTTTGTCTTCTTAGTTATTGGCACATGCTAGAATCAAAAGAAAATCATAGCAGACTCAGAGCCGAGAAACATACCACATCAGGGTCACACTTCTTTAGTTGCCATATCTATGAGTTTTATATAATACATTTAATGGATCATGTCTAAATCATACTTCAAAGTCATGAATTTAAGTGTTTGATATGATTTTTATGTGATTTTGGCATGATTTGTTAAAAAGGGTTAGAGAAAAAATCGTTTATATCATTGTGAATCCGGGATCCAAGTCTTTCTAGCTTGTTGCCATGTCGATAACTAGCTGTGACGTCATTTACCAACACTAACCACACTCTAGATTGTCTGCAGAAAAATCTACCATTGGCAAAAAAAATTGGTACCACTGGCATGCCAATGGTAATTAATTTTACCAACGGCAACTTTTGTCTACCAACGGCAGAACTGTGAACGCACCCACTGCATGTTGCGTCACAGTTCAGTAAGATGTAAGGAGTTGACAGGTGCTTGTGGACAGGACCACTCCCTCCTTGAATATATACACAACGGATCTACTGATATTTTTCAATAAGAAATCTTCTATTATAGTACTAGCATATTTTAAATGGATTGCGTATGAAAAATCCAAAAATTATATTAATTAATTAATGTCATTTGCGGTATTTTAATTATCAATAATCCTTTTTCATTCCTACGATTATTCAATATATTCAATTCAATTAGTTTATTCACAAATTAAGGGTCCTCTTGGGGCAAAGAGAAAGTACATTCACAACATTTGTATATAATGATTATAATCATACATGAAATACAATATGCATATACACAAGTTAATTGTTAGGTCATTATTTACACCCTGAATGCTAATGGATTTTCCGATGTTTATTTTCCGATCGTGAAAAGGAGCACGACAGGGGATACTTACTCCTCCATGGAACCTGATCCCACTTCTGATGTTTAAGAGTCCCCTGTTTGTTCTGCTCCTAATTTATATTGTGTGAATTGACCTTTGAGTTTGAATACTGTTCGACATTATCTCTGGACATACATGATCCATGTATTTCATCCAAATTCCAGGCATTAATTATATTGAACAATAAAAATATAAATGAGCTGATAAAATTACAAGTATGTATAGGATGCTTGTTTAGATTCAGTTTAACATATATTTCAACAAAATTGATTATAAAAAAATTGTCAGTATATTGTTACAACGTTGATTGTGGTAAACATAGCATACCGTGCAGTACTTTGCAAAACTATGTCATTTCCAATGTAAAGAACCTTTAAAACAGTCATTTATTAAAAAATAGAATGTCATTAGCATTCAGTCTTATTCTAGTATACAACTGGTGCTGTAATTTGCCATTTTCGGATCTTCCTCTTCTGACAACAGACAACGTCATTGCTTTACTAATTCGCCCACGCTATAAGTTCCCGAAGACCATCTTCTTCATTCTCCTTTTTCCTTTCCCTATGGACTAAAGGGAAAATGGAATAAAATCGTTTTAAATTTTTTGACATCCATACAAAGGAAATACAATGAAACAATCAGAAAATTATTTCTTGCCATACATCTTACCTTTTGATGCTGTATCCGGTATAACGAGATCGTCCCCAGACTTGGCAGGAACCGGTTCTAACTTCATCAGTTCTTTTGTAAGATCATCCACCTCCTCCTCCTCCATCATCTGACGCAATTCTTCCTCCAGTTCGTCCTGAAATTGTATTTTGAATTTTGTTGAAATAAGCCTAGAAGAAATATTTTTTAATCGAGGGGATTCGTTTTATCACTTACGTCATCATCTGGGCCAATACGCATGCTTATGGCTTCCCGGGCTTCTCGTGCCAATTCCCTCTGTTCTTCTATATCCTCCATTAAGGTTTGTATCTTATCTACATCTCTGTAAAAGATTATTCAGACAAACAATGCACAAATTCAGTGAAACTTTAACCAATACACCTTATCGTCAAAATGCAACATGGATTTCTATTTGAGGCTAGATTCAGTTTCTGAGTTATCTTTAAAATTACCGAGAATATGATTTTCCATAGAATGATTCAAATTGTCCGCATCTCTAAGCCCTACAGTCCACTAAAGAGTTTTAATTTCATGGTAGTCTTGAGCAGTAAAAGTGATCTACTAGTATACCCTTTAACATAGAATATAAGTAAAAAACAATGTTTTCTGTTGATAACTACTTCATTGTCTTTCAAAATTTCTCCAGAAGAAATATGGAATATTACACATATGGTGACAGATATTGCTTGTAAATATAGTTATCTTGTATACTTTTCTCGTTTGTTTAAGTTATCTTGCATGTAGGGGGCAGAAACGTGCCACAATGTATAAAATATAACATATGATTTAATCATTACGTACAATTGTAGATTAGCTTTCTGGAGGGTTTCCTTGGCGATTTTCATGACTTGGAGAACAGTGGTGGTGGTTCCCACATTTTCTAGATCTTCCCTCTGTAACTCGATGGTGGACAGCGTATTATCAACTTCAGCCAGCTGTTTCTCAAAATTCTTCTTTTTCTTCAAGGCTTTTAAGGCAACTGTGTATCATAGAGTAAAATTCAATTCATTAGAGGCATTGTTTTATATTTTGAAACTTAGAAACAGTGGAATTATTAAAAACTACATTTCACTGTTTTAAAGTACCTTTAACTCTCCAACTAGCCAAGTTGAGATCGATCTACCCTACATTATATACTGGATTCCTTAACATCATAAGAATAAATTGTTACTAACAAAAAATGAATTGCCGGAACAAGCTTAATTATGATCTTCCAAGATTCCTATCCTAGCTTACCCTTTACAAGAAGGATATGGAGATAACGAACAGTATTAAATCTCAAAGTCCATAAAAAAATACAGAATAAGAGCAGAGCAAACACGGACCTCCGAAACATCAGAGGTGGGATCAGGTGCCATGAAGGAGTGAGCATCCCCTGCTGACCGGTCACACCCGCCGTGTGCTCCTTGTCATGATCAGGAAATAACGGGAAAATCCGTCGTCAATTCAGTGTATAAATAATGGAATAACAATTACTATGAAAAACGTCAGCCAGCATTTGAGTCAATAATAAATTGTATTTGTTGACAAGGTCATTGTATCGACCATAGAACGTACGAAATGATGACTTTTATCGAGACTGCTGATATTCTTGTTTCATTTACTTGCTTGTCAATTACCTCGTTTTAGAAATTGTTCCTATACGTAGAGCAAGCTCTTGCCTATCGAATCATCTGAGATATATACACTCCGTATACAAGGTATATATTTCTGCATGAGTAAGAGAAGCTGACGATAGAAAAGTTAAAGTCATCACGTTTATCATATAGCTCGGTTGTAAGATTACCATTAGTGTCTTTATCAAGTAAAATATCCAAGTATGAAACAGATGTGCCAGACTCTGTGGTACAGTGTATCTTTTTATCTCAAGCTTACCAGGATATATCGTATCGACGTAGGAATGGAAATTACCATTTTTAATTGACAATACGTCGTCGATATATCTAAATGCTGAGTTGAAAGCCACAACAAGTGTTTTCTTCTTTTTACGCATGAGATTTCGCACAAATTCTGCTTCATATGAATATAAAAATACAAACATTTTAACCGGTGTAGAGGAAAAACTTAAAAACATACATGTATTGCCAACTCAAAACTCGAAACCTCCAGGAAGCATTATGCCGATGCAGAGAATGAACGTCCTGCAGAGAATGAACGTCTCTTTTCTTTTGTTCAAACATTTATCAAGCATTCTGGTAGATTTCCTTGTTAATTACTGTACCAATATTAATATATGAATTTGTTCGACTTTTACATATTTATACATAATTATGCAAAATGCATCAATTTGTTTACTTTTGCAAATTCTGAATCCTTTATAGCATGTTTAACTGTGACAATTTCAATGTGTAATTTATATGTATAGGGAGAGAGCGTTATAAGTATTCAGTACTTGTGCTCAATCCCTTTGTAATTATATTACAATAAAATATGTTCAAACCATTATGCCGATTTGTTTTTGTATTCTTATGAAGCAGAACTTACCTACATGAGAAAAAGCATAAGAAATTTATTGTTTGATGATATTTTTAAGATTGATCGTTCGTTATCTTCGCCTTTTCCCGATATATATATTTATATATATCCTGGCGAACTTGAAATTAAAGATACCACAGAGTCGGACACCGATTTTTAATACGAAGGTCGTAATCGACAACAATTTGGTGAGACAAGAATATCAGCAGTTTCGTTTAATGCCATCTTTTCGTACGTTCTTTGGTTGATACAATGACCTTGTCAGCAAATACAATTTATCAATAAGACAATTTTTCCTACTTATTATTAGGCCATTATTTACAAACCGCAGTGTCTACGGATTCTCCTGTTTTTCCCGATCATAGCAAGAAATTAAACACAGAGCGGGTGTGACAGATTGGCAGGGGATATTTACTCCTCCATGGCACCTGATCCCACCTCTGACGTTCAAAGAAATCCGTGTTTGCTCTGCTCTTGATTGTATTGTTATATAGAGTTTTGAAGTCGAATACTGTTCACTACCTCCACTGATCTCCATGGAGAAAAAAGTGTGGTGTTAATTGGGCTTTATTGTGCCTTTTCAAAAAGTTATTAAATTGGCTTAAATATGAGTAGCAAATTATAAATTTGATAAATCATGAAAGAATGTAACATAAATAAACTCATTTCAGTGGTTATTTTCCTTTCAAGGCCTATTTCAGTTTGGGGATCCCATGTTAAGCAAAAGCTTTACTATAGTAAACATTAAATCACATTTCTCGAAATCCTTGTGGGCAATGCATGTACTCTATATTATCTGAAGGAATAATCCATTGAAGATTTATGACTTCTGCAACATTTTTTTGTCAATTTCCCCTATTTTCTTTAATGTCTTCTGCAATATTAAAGAAAGTAAGTGAAAATTGACAAATTTGGCAATTAGGGGGTCATACATGATTGTATGAGAAAACGATTTATATTTAATGAATATAAATCGTTTTCTCATATGACCCCTAAATATTATTTATTTGTTCTTACAGCATGGGATTTCAATGATTCAGAAAGGACATATTCTAATTTCCTGCATCACTTTTATATTTGAGAAAAATACGGATTTGTATTCTTTGTGTAAAAATTTCATACCTCGTTTGTTTTTAAATCCGGCGCTTCTCGCTTTTTCAGTCTCTTGCTGGATGTTTTCTTCCAGGTAAACAGATTTTTTATTTAATAATTCCTCCAAATCACGTAATTTTTGGATCGCTTGTTCCGTGGACACAGTCTCGCTCTCTTTCCCCCAAAATTTACCCCAAAACTTAGAAGCCATTTCTATCGACGGCAAAAAATGCATATAATTTAATGGAGGACAACTCCTGTGTATTTATTTATAACAATTCACACGTGACGGCATGTCATCATTTTGAATATAGAACTTACAACTTTTTAAATTTCCAGATAAATCATGATTAAATTTCAAGAGTAAGTAAGGGTCACACGTCGGTCTACAAGTGACTCATCAAATCTAATCTTTAAGTCTTGATAGAAAAAATAAATTCTTTCCGATGCAAACTATTGTTGAAGATGAAAAAAGCATTTTACTTGATTGCCCTGCATATGAACATGTTAGATAAAAATAATCATAAATACTAACATAGATATCTTATCTTATTTACTTAATCCACATATCCTTGTATCTTTACGAAACAATTATCAGAGATCTTGCTACCAATTTATATAACATAATATTCATATATATTTACACTGTGTAAAAAGCTTTCTATTCAATAAATAAAATACAGTATTTCAATTTTGAAAATTATAAAATGATATTTTTGAATTTTATTTTTATGAGAAATACATTGAAACTCGTAACTGAGGATAAGGAATAGAATGATGTTGATGGAAATAACGTACGTTCAAGCTTAGAAGTCTATTCCTACGATACAAATCAGGTGCAGGGCATGCACAGGGTCCTCTAAAACATCAGAGATAAGATCAGGTGCTATAGAGGGAAAAGCACCCCTATTAGACCGTTCACAACCACCGTGTGTGAATGATGATCTAACAATTACCTTGGAAAAAAAAAGTTAGTTAGATAGATTGTAATTGCTGATAAGATTATTGTATGATCCCAACACTTACAAAATGATGGCTTTAAACGAGACTGTTGTTATTCTTGTTTCAACTACTTGTTTGTCAGTAAATTACCTTGTTTTAATAATTCAGCGTACGTAGAGCATGCTTTTGCATTTGATAAGGGTGTATTACTTCATATGTAAGGGAAATTGAAGATTGAAAAGTTAAAGTCATCATGTTTATCATAAAGCTTTGTTGCTAGGTTATCATTAACGTCTTTTTATCTAGTAAAATATCCAAGTATGAAAAACAGTTACCCGACTGGAATATATTATGTCGAAATATGCATGGAAATAACTATTATTTTATGTTACGTTGATATATCTAATATTATATCAAAGAAGAGGAACTAGGTGGCCATATCGCTGATCTCGGCAACGATATCCAATTGACCATACTTTGGCAAAAGTAGTTTTACAAAATTGAATACAATTTAAATCTTTTTAATACTTACCAACTAACTATAAAAAGACCATTATACTCTGCGGGCAGATTATTTTAAAGGAGCATACAAACGTAGATCCCATTTTGTGGCATTTTTCGTACTCCTAAGGGTCATATTTGAAAAAAAAAACCAGAAAATTATAAATACAGAAAAGTATTAAGAAGACTTAAGTACACCGTAGTTAGAAGAACTTGGATTTAACTCTACAAATGTTGATTCAACTTATACTCAGCTTTTTTGAGTTCCTTTCTGAGGAAGAAATTGTCAGTTTTGAATATTTTAATATTCTTAAGATCCAAAATAAATTTGAACTTCCATATTCATATTGGATTCCAAAACTTCATAAAAATCCTTACAAATAAAGATACATAGCGGGTTCCAGTAAATGCTAAGCGAAGCCCCATCTTTACGCCTCACTTAGATATTAACAGTAGTGACAGCATCGTCTCAAGCCACGGTCCGGAGTCCTCATATATAGCTCTCTCCTACCAGAGAGGATCGTACATTTTGGCCGTGGTTTGCGACGATGTAGTGAATGAGAAACTTCAAGAGTACTGTAAAACAATCTATTCAAGAAGTGATGTAAATTAAATATGGGTCCATAAAAAATTACCAAAGTCAACAGTTTCAAAGCCTATGACTTTTCAACTTTATACACAACCCCCCTCCCACAATGAATTAAAGGCTAGGCTTTTCGATATCTTTGACGGCTGATTTTTCAATAAAAATGGAACTCGTAAATTTACTTATATTGTCATTGGTCATTTGCAAAATTATTTTGTTAAAATCACTCTGATTGTACACACAAGAACTCTGAAGTTGTCAATAAAAGCTTGAGTTGTTTCTAAATGATAACACTCGTATCTATACATTGTCTAAATGAATTCTCATGGTTAACGATTGCGCCCCGTTATTAGCAGACCTATTTTATATTCATATGAAGCAGAATTTATCCAAAATCTTAAACGTGATACGAAGAAAACACTTGCTGTGGCCTTCAACTAGACATTTGAATACTAAGTATATACTGTGTACAACGAAATATTTTCAATTAACAATGGTAATATCCATTCCTATGTCGATACGATATATCCAGGTGAGCTTGAGTTAAAAGATACCACAGAGTCTGGCACATCTGTTTCATATTTGGATATTTAACTTGAAAGGGACGTTAAGCTCTATGAAAAACGTGATGACTGCAACTTTACAATTGTCAATTTCCCTTACTTATTCACCTGCATACGGAGATTATGTATCTCAGTTGATTCGATAGGCAAGAGCAATTTAGAACAATTTCTAAAACGGGATAAATTATCAACAAACAAGTTGGTGAAACAAAAATATCAGCAGTCTTGTTTAAAGTCATCATTTCGTAAGTTCTGTGGTCGATACAATGACCTTGTCGGCAAATACAATTTATCATTGAGTCAAATGCTGACTGACGTTTTTCATACTTATTGTTAGTGCATTATTTGAACTCTGAATTGACGACGGATTTTACCGTTATTTCCCGATCATGACAAGGAGCACATGGCGGGTGTGACCGGTTGGCATGTGATGTTCACTCCATCATGGCATCTGATCCCACCTCTGATATTTTGAGGTGTGATTAGCTCTGCTCTTGTTTTGTATTGTTTTTATTTGAACTTTTGTGCTGGAATACTGTTCGTTATCTCCATATGTTTCATTTTTTTAAATGAAAGTCCATTCATGTTCATTGTAAAAGTAAAAAAGTGACATTTTGCTAAACTGTTGTCAGCTGATATCCATATGCCATCAAATCTGGTAATCTTTGTAAGCATAATTCCTTGTGATTTTTTTTCAGAGGGCACTAATATGGTCGGAATCAACTTTCTTTAAAAAGAATTATATTTATTTTTTAAAGTGCTTTATTTTAGTTAACGCAATTTGGAATTTTTTTTTCCAAAGTGCGATGTAATATACATGTAGCATAGACCACAATTTATGGAACGGTTATTTTGTTTTTATTAAAGCGGCAATTTGGTATGACTGTAATTTAAAACAATGTAAAGAAAAGGTAAATTTCGCGTTAGAAACGAGATATGCAAGTTTTCTTAATATCTTCACACATACTGGAATATCAAGCGATAACAATCCGTGTTTGGCCCACTGCAGAATGCATGTTAACTTTGACGAGAAACCCCTTATCTCCTCCCAGCTATGTCAAAGGTCACGTGAAATAGGAGCATACTATGACTGTTTGGGTGTGTTAACGATATATGTAAAATTATAGCTTGGTTTTCAAAGTCCAAATTATTAAAACTTTATTTTCCGACATTTGATAGTTAAATAAAAATTACACATGGTTTGTGATACTTTAACTTATTAATCATTAAAACTTTAGTTAAATAAAAATTACACATGGTTTGTGATACTTTAGTGTACATGTACAAGTAATTCAATCAGAAAACTTTCATAATAGCTTGTTTTCATTAAATACAACGCCTCCATATCTGACATACATTTCAATTACTCATTTATGCAAACTTTATGGAATTGATATACTTGTAATTTTTTTTGTATAGTACAACTTACTTAATTAAATGTGTTTTTGTCTTCATACCCTTTTCGGGTTTTGGCATGTCTCCAGACTTCGGGGTGGGGATATATATTTTACATAAAACCGCAGGAAATATTTCGACAAATCACTTTTTAGTACATTATTCAGCAATGAGACTGGCCTGCTCTTTCTTGTATAATTCTGTTACTTGGAGTTTCAATTTAATGTATTTTTTCAAAGCTCATTATTTCTATTTTTCCCGAAGAAGGATTCATCATTTCTTATATATGTAAAAGAACATAAAAAAGAACAAAGAGTAAAACAATTTTATTTTGTGTTTTTATTTGTTCATTTTAAGATTTTGTTCCATCATTATATACAAATAATATTATGTATCATGTTCAACAAACTTACGCTCAACACACATTCATTAAGCATTCTTACAAATAACAGTGACAATTTCACAGTGACTCTCATTCTAAATTCACTGAACACATGTTCATACTTCTGTTACCTATGCACACGTAAATGTAGAAATGATAAAATATACAAACGATGATAAAATGAAGAGGACGTGTGTCGATGACTGGAATGATAAGAATCACTAGAATCATCCTATCGATAATAAACACACATCAAACCGCACTATAGATTACATAACGTAAAAATGGTTCTCTCAAAACGTTAAAACAATCAACAGGATTATATCTAACAATGAAAAGACTGGCTAGAACTGAGAGGCGGTAAAATATTGCAGTTTTTGATTCTGAAAGACTTGTTTAATAGATCCCCTGACTAGAGCGATGCACCACAGAAATGTTAGCTAAACTCGCGACAAGCCACTAAAAGAAATAGTCGTCCAAAAGGTTAGGGTCCACATAGGTAGGACGAGGGATTTTAAAGGCCCCTCCATTTCCCAACGTCGATAAACTGCAAAGAAAAGATATCCAAAATAAACATATCCTTACACGATAATAAAATCCAATCGATTGCTATTTTCCAAAAAAAAAAAAAAACAAGTTGAGACAGTTCTGAAAATATTACATACCTTTCCAGAAAAATGGGATTTTCAAATATGGGTCCATTTCTAAAATTATAATAAATTAAATTATTTCAAATTTTGTAAATTTCGCATACAAACACATTCACACACAAATTTCAAACCGAAACGATGTTTTATTTCATATCAATAGCCAATAAAATGTGTTTACATTTCCGGGTCCGTCTCTGGTTTGGGTTTTCGTCTACACTTTACGAGCACCATGAGAACAATTGCTATAAAAATCACAGCGACCAGAGCTCCAGCACTGGATGCTATGTATACAACCAAGCTGCTTATTGAGCTCTCATCAACTACAAGATAAAATAAAATAAGTTTTTGTTTTAAAAAATTAACAATTTAAAACATTTACATTTTGATTTATAGTCATGACTTTAACTGAAATTTAGACAAGATAAAGAAACACTTACCAACTTTTTCGACACACATAGGTGTGCCCCCTGACCACCCTCCATCTTCTCTGCAGACTATGAAGGACACACCCTGTATCAGTTGGAAACCCTCCTTACACCAGAATGTAGCGTTGGCCCCCACCGAGTAGCCGCTTACTGATCGATTTCCATTGGTTGGCACGTCCACAAACGGGCACCTTACCACTAAGTAATTAATGAAAAAAACTGATTTCAGTTTGGAATGAAAGATAATAAATTATTGTAAGGAATTGAAATGTGTAGTTACATATCATCTGTATTAATAAGAAAAAAGTGAATATTTCGATTTAGAGGCTTAGACATAGTTTGAGCATAAATACCTTTCTGCACATCACTTTCAATTTCTTTGAATTTCTCTATAAACTGCATGGTCCCTTTTGCTATGTTCTCATTTTTAGTTATGCTATAATCATATTGGCACTGTTTATTATCACCACACAATTCTAAAACAACAGTCAAATTTAAGTCCGGATTTCCAATGTCGTCCAGAAATACTGGTGTGTAGCTTATTGCAGTGCTTTCTGTGTTTTGGCGTGTGAATAACAATTCATCACTTTGCACCTCCCCTAAAACAAATAAAAAATCTCCCATTTAATAAATATCATAGAAAATTTTGATTTTAAGTCTTTGTTTTCAGATGAAAATTGAAGAAAAATTTACCGATTTTCATTAACAATTCATTTCAAATAAATCACAATTAATAAATGGCTGAAACTGCATCTTTTAGTCAACTGAATGGTCACTGAAGGGAACTGAAAGGTGGTTGAATGGAATTCTTCTTTTCAGTGACTTTTGGTAAACAGTCACCATAAAGGAAGAATGACTTTCAGAACAATTCATCCCGAAATTTATCACTTACAGGTCATTCCAAATTTGAAATGGAGTTCTTCCATTGAGGCATCAGAAGGCAACACCTGGTTTTGTCGGGTTATGAAATCATCGTTGTCATCTCCATTAAAATTACCAAGCAAGCCACGAATTTTACCTGAAATACAAGTGAAAAGTTTAAATTGTGTCAAGGTGACTTAGCACTTGACCTGTTTTCAAAGAGGACATGTTAAATGGTAGGCCTACAAGCTGTCATAACGGTTCCAAAGACCTTGTACGAAATACAAACATGCTTATACAATGATGAATCCTGAACACTTTCAGCACACTGAGTGCAAAATTCTGGTTACACAAGAGACATTTTGCTTAAAAAATAATACTTTGTTAATTTTATTAATTTAATAAATAATGGATCCATATGACGGTACGTTTTTTTGCTACCTTTGTATTTTTCCCCGCTAATCATGACTAGAACGTTAAGGAGATCATTCGATACATCGACTGATATGGATAAATCCTCATTCTCAAACACTACTAGAATATTCACTGTAGAGTTCTCCCTCTCTCCTCGCTCCAAATTAACACCATTAAAGTTTGAGGTAGTTTCTACAAGTTCTACAGAGTCATTGTTTATCAAAATCTCTGCCATTCCATCACTAGTTTTGTAGATTTCGACTTTGTCAGAAGTTCTCGTTTGCATTGCTATTGCAGAAAATACACTGGCGTTTTGCAAAATCCCTGAAATGTTAAAAAAAAGGATATATGAAAGAAATGAGTATCAGAAAACATTTATTTTATTTTATTACAAATGTTTCTTCATTTTTAAAAATACAATGTATCTGATAAATGTTTTTTTTTTTGGCAAGGGGCACCCCGTAAGAGCTTTTAAAAGTATTTTGTTGAAGCTGTACTGATAAGAGTAAGATTTGATCAGATTATTCGATCAATATCGGATTTTTATGTCAGAATCGGATAACTTTATTTTTGTTGGATGACTCACCCCCGGTGTCCCTCGTCTGAATGGCGCGCACTTGCACAACCATAGAAGAATTGACGTCTTGCAGTAAGACGAAATCCCCGATGCCATTAAAAGTATAATCTTTCCTGTCTAACGTTGTCAAGTGAGGATCCCCAGCTGCCTGTGCTGTAAAACCAAAGTTTGTCTTTAATAGGGACTGTTACTGTCAAACAGATATCACCGAAACAGTTTTCTTCTTTACTCCAACCTTGATTTTCTTAGTTTGGTTGTAACATTTTCTACGTATACTTTTTTCAAATAGAACATAAATTTCAACAATTATTTTTCATAATACATCAGATTCGCTTTTTTTTTCTTGGAGATATTAGAGACTAGTGTATACTGAACATAAAACTACGTCACTAGTTTGTTTTTCTCCCAAATCATTGAATACTTAATATTATCTATGCAAAAATGTTTTTATTATTTTCTTTCAGAATCGTCATACATGTACCAAAGAGGTTAACACAGATGCAGAACATATCAGCGTTTGTACCTTGATTATTCCATAGCTATGACGTGTTGTGTGTAAATGTTATCTGCTCAGACCTACATTCTTCCCGTATATTTTTTGTAACAAAAACCCTGTCTTTATTTTTTATTCTGCGAAGCTTAATTAACAATTTAAAGGATTAATTACCAGGAGTGGGTGGGGTGTATGCTTGGCACGTTGTTGGCGGTCGAAGTTTTAAGAAATGTTGGCACATGGAATTATTGTAGGAATATTGACAACACTGAACAAAAGGCACCAAATCATTCTTGAAATACGAGAAGAAGGGCACTATATCCCCTCCCTGTGCGTGTATGTGATAGAGAGACTGGGTCCCTCCGGCGTGGGGCAGATCACGTGCATCCAGCAGTTCACCATCCCCGCTGTAGCAGCACGTTTCTCCACTCACAGATAAGCTACAAAGCAGAAGTCATCACAAAACTTCAATACTCTAATCAGATTCAAGGTTTTGATGCATAGTTTATTGCACAAGTATTACATCAGTTTGTATATTGATCAAATGCGAATAAGTGTAGTCAAGAAACACCATGTAGTATAGTAAGCTTTTGCTTATCTGTTTACAAAGAAACATATCCAGAAAACCAATGAGTTCACTCAACTCTTTGAAATAAACTAGACACAAACCTATCAAAATGAATTAGACACAAACCTATGAAGCATTCTCCGGAAGCATTGAGCCGCACCCTGGTTATACAGGCAGTTTGTATCCCTGTGTTTATTTTGAAGGTTGCACAAGGGGTCCACAAAATAACGCCCGGTGTCACGTGATGCCTGTCTTAGAGTACAGGGACAAGTCGATTCAGTTTCATTTCGAACAGGAAGGGAACTTTTTAACCAATTTTGGCACATTTTTTCAGCATTTTTAGATAAGGACCATCGTATTGGGAATACATCTGACCAAATCGAACTACAGGGAAAAAAACAAGATAATTTTCTGAAAGATTTTTAAGAACATTTAATGTATTTTGGACTATCTTGAAATAAATTGATGTCAGAGAAATTGAGAAAAATGTGAATTTTCAGATGGTGAATTAATTATTGGTTCATTTTTTTCTATATTACTCTCTTTTGCTGGATTTAAATTCATTAATAAATCGAAGAGTAGATAATTTTACGTGTGAATAGGCATATATTCATCAAGAGACTTTTTTTATTTCTAATTTTAACGCCAATATAAATTTTCAAAAACAAATGCTTCCTCTGAGACTCCATGTTTCAACAAAAAGGCTTTGTAAAACTGCAACGTTTTAGAATTTTAAATGAAGTGTTTGGAATACATTTAGAAAAAAAAACGAGTCGAACCCAGTTAATAAAAAATAAACAGAACTTGCTAAAAAAAAAATTAGAAGCTAAAACGGAAAACTGATGGAGCAGTTTTGATTTTTCAGGGACAAAAGTGTTCAGCTTACTATGTATTTAAATACAGTTAATTTTGTTCTTAAATTTGTTTTGCAAACCCTTTTCCTAACTATAATTTTCAAAATGATTTTTACCTAAATCCAGCAGAGGTATTATATCTCACACGTAAAACCAATGACGTCATATTCTCGTACAAAATCCCGTCTAGTAAGAAGGATGTGAATGCAATGGATGAGTTTGTTGGAGTCTGAAGGTCAAAGAGTTCACTGCTGTGAACAGTGACAAAACTAGGCCCGCTATCATTTGTATTCTGAAAAGAAGAAAAAAACAATTTTTGGGGAATCTATTTCTTGATAGTCTGACTAAATGCAGTCCACCTGACATTCAAACTGAGAAATAAGCCAAGAACGCAAAGGTCAGACAGCGCTGTGAACATGTTTCCAACACTGCAATATCTTGATTTACTGATCAATAAATTTTGGTTCTTTGGTTATCATTAAACGTCTGGAAATTAACTTCAAAGAAAATATATTGAATTAGCTATTTAGAACATATAATCTGTCGTGTTTCTGGAATCAGGTGTGAAGAATTCTGCAGTGAGGTTCCAAACGGGATACGACTAAGGATACCAAAACTACCTATTTATCTTAATAAAAACAAACGTGCTGGCATTTCGGAAAACTTTGAAACAATATTAAATAATCTAAATAGTGACAAGGTACTTAAATAAATTACGTATAGACTACTTTTTATTTGATTTTATTCTTATAAAATTGTCTCTTAAATTTTCATTTACGTCTTCGATGACGCAAGGCGAGAAAAAGATGAATTTTGATAATCACGCACTTCATCTTCTCATGAAGTCATCAAACATAAGCTGTTAATCCACCTAAAATACAACTTCCTCAGGCTTTTTCTACATAATTTACAAAATGTCAGATTTCTTGGCAAGGTGAGGAGAATAGGAAAGCTCAGATAAACCCTCTTCTGAATCTGTTCAATCGAAACGGATATAAACAGACTGGATACGGCGATAAGAAAAGCAAATGTACATACTGTGTCCCACCCATTTTATTTATACTGCGCATCTACAATTACAGTTGTAATCTAATTGTAAAAAGGAGCTCACTCAAAAATAAATGGAACATAAAACGTTTCTAATCTGAAAGCTATTTTTTACCGAAAGAACTACGAACTGTATACTTTACTCTTACATACATTTATGTTTGATATACATTTCACTAAAATTTGATTAAAACCGAGCAGTTATAGTAATAGTACATTGGTAAAAATAAAATATTCGAGTTTCCCATGATAAGAAGGATTTTATCCAAATATTTTCATTATTCCTATATATAACAAGAAATGTGAATGAGATACACCATTTAAAAGAATGAGTTTGAAACAATCCTACTGATTGGACACGCACCTGATAGGCCAGTATGTCCAGGAAGAAGAGAGAGGACGGAGTGAGGAATAAGTTCCAGGACATGGTCACGTTATTCTGGATGACCCACAAGTCAGGGTTATGACGGATGATTTTCGGCGCCAAAGACGCTACGTTTTCTGCAAAAAGAAAAGAAGCAATAAATACTTTGAAAAAAACACGGAAAAAGGTTGAGATTTCCTTTTTCTTATATAAATCATTAAGATAGAAGTATGTAGGTTTAAGTAAGTAATATACCTATCTGATAAACAGAGGAATAATTCCAACCCATTTCATACGGGTTCATCTCTATCGTCACCTGACCGGTGCGGAAAACACTGGGCATGATACAAGCTGCTGATATGTCATTAATAGCTGTGCACTCAAATGTCTCATTTGTTTCTTTGATGCGGGCAAGAATTGTGAATGCTGAACTAAAACATGGTCCTGATATGCGTATCTCCTCGCCTCCAAACATGGATCCCACTTTTGGGAAAACGTCAATTTGTTCTAAAAATATATATACTACCTATTTATACCATTGATATGCAAGGTTGGTTTAAGAAATATGCAACTAATCAACATCAACAATTGTCATTTAAATTAATAAATAACAAACAGACATGTACTGATGGTTTTGATCAATAGCAATGCTGAATTACAGAGTCACGTGCGCCCTACCAGCATGACTGCATTTGATATCCAGAATATTATTGCCGTCCACTTGGAAGACCCATTTTCCGGGAATGCCTACGTTACTAGTCCGTGTTAGGTTTATCACGTCCGGGGTTTGGGCTCCTTCAATGGAGTAATAATTCCTCTGGTCCCCAGCGTTAAAACCAGCCTACATTGTATAATTTTTTATTGAAAAAAAGTATCTTATATTTCAAGATCAAAAGTGCTTATGCATTTTGATTTCTTTGTTATTTCGAAATTATACTTGATAGAAGTTACATATTTCAGAAATATCAATTAAATGCATAATAAAAGTCCTGAATTGGCTTTTAACCTGAGCTGTGCTGCCCCCTAGTCCAGTTAATGGATCTCCCAAACTGTTACTTCCGGTCGTCCACTCGATTCGTAAATAATTAAAAATAACAAAGGACTTCTCCTCGTTCCTCAGAAGCACTGCCTGAAACGTGTTTTTCTGAAAAAGAGAAAAAATATTTAAATTTTAACTGTTAAAGTTGAATAGTGCGTTTCATGTTTTTATTAATATGGTTATTTTTTATGATTTACTTTGCTTCGGCCTGGCCCAGATGCGCCATAGAATCCGACATTATCCCAGGTGACGACAAACAGCCAGTTTGCCCTAAAGTTTCTCTGTGATATGAAGTAGTTCTGAATCTCCTGGGACGCCCTCTGGAGGAGAAGGGGACTGTACTCCTGCCTGTACCAAATGCTCCCTTTAGACCAGTCCCTGCTGACGTCCACGTCCGCCCAGAAAGGCGCTATGAGGGGAATATTCTCTTGGAGGGGGAAAGGCTTAGGTTTGTACTCACTCAGCTGGGCGTCGAACGTTATAAGACCATTGTTGTTCACCTGTCAAAAGGAGTAGATGAAATGTAAAGGAGGCCTCTAAATTAAATATATTTCTTTTATTTAGTTTGTACAATTTTCCTGGATTATTCTAAAACTGCACTTTTATTTCTTTGACTTTAACTTAATGTAATAAATACACAGGTATCATATTTCTCAAAACTGAATTGGAAAAAAGACTATAATGAGTTTTATATGTTTTATATATCGCTTTATTGTTATTATTTTTACAAAAATAACTTATAAAAACCTTCAAATTAATAATTTACTTCACAAAATATTTAAGATTCTGCAACGTAAATGATAATCATATTTCCCTATCCCGTTGAAATTTAAACATCCAATATAAGAAGTAAGTTGAAATAAAAATTTTAAATAGATTATTGTTCTTCGACTGCCTTCTCCCATAGAAATAAAATTTTACAGCCACAAAAATCTCGAATCTTTTTAAATTAATACCGTATTATATTAACACTAAAACATTTGTAAGAAAGGGTTCGCATTCTAAAAATATAATGAAGAGCTGTATTTTTTATTTTTCATGTTAAGAGATGTTGAGCATTGAAACATCAACAAAATCTTAAATTAATCAGAAATATTTTTACAGTGAAAGCAGTCATCTTGGCCAAAAATGATAGTACTGCATAATATAATCCACGGGCAAAAGGATTCAAAGCCTGTCTTCCTTTTTCTAAAAATACATATGTAGCGAAATATAAACTGTATATACCCAGGCTAATAAAAAGAAGTTAAATGTTTTAACCCTTTTCCTAAGTCTCTTTCATGGCAATAATCACAGAAATAAATTTTAAATAATTTATTGCTATCTAAACACAGTGAAGTGTATTAGGTAAACTTGAGTGTGATATTATATCTGTATATAAATCAGAATATGTCCTTGTGGGCTGATACGACGTAAGTTCATACAGTGCGAGCCGGAGGCTGCATTCAATTAGCCTCAGGTAAACATATACCTGGTCCAATAACGGCCACCTAGATCGTCTCATTGACAGTTGCTGGACTCCGCCTGACTATTTCGCCATTTGTCGGCGTTTTGCCCATTTCACTTGTTATCAATCATTACTATTACACGTCAAATTCGGGGTAACAAACTACTGCTCGGTTATCGGGTGTCGTAAAAGCTAGGAGGAAACTTCATCGCGTTTTCGTTGTCGACTACATTGTATTTGATAAATTAACATTTTAAAAAAAAATATTGTAGTGATTTAAAATCTATTCAAAGTTTAGCCCCCCTGTGTAAACAGTGAAGCAAGGCCGTGTTAAAAATAAATTTTAAAAAAATAAGGAAACGTCTTAATGTTGCGAATTGTGTCCACTATATCATTTGATTGAGGTCTATTTTTAGAAATTATTATTTCAAATATGAACATGATGAAAATTCAACTTATTTTAGGTTAATTATTATTATTATTTATTTATTTTTTTCTTACTGTACTCAATTGAATAAGCTGAAAAAAAGATCATTCATTTGACAATCATGTCTTCAAAATGAGTAAGATAGATATGGAAACGAGTTTGCAATTATTATTAAGTCGATATAGAATTTACATCGTTAATAACTGATCGCATTATATGTTATATTTTCTTTTACTGAACTAATTATTATTATATTATGCTTTGTTAAATTTATAAAAAAAAATTATTTCAGAGAACGCGAATTCAAAGCTTCTTAAAAATTTAGTTATAATCCGTCATCCTTGTTTCTCTCTCTTTATCATGTTTTTTTTTTCTCTCCAAAAAAATTAACACTCATCATAAAATATTTTAGAATGCGACAAAATAAGTGATATCTCGAAAGAAAATGTTCCTTTCTGTTTAAAACGTATTGCAGTTAGTTATTGAACCAACCCCCTGGATGGTCCCCAAAAGCTTCACCTTTCTGCCATGTAAACAAGGGTGGAGTAAAATAGCCTCGATTTGGGTGTTAAAACAGCT
The DNA here is from genome assembly GCA_003671525.1 of Saccostrea glomerata. Lineage (NCBI taxonomy): Eukaryota > Metazoa > Mollusca > Bivalvia > Ostreida > Ostreidae > Saccostrea > Saccostrea glomerata. The sequence continues at coordinate 3,621,538 of PRKT01000009.1, read as the reverse complement.
TCTCTCTATTTTACAATGGATTCTTATCGGTGTTTCCGCTATCAAGGCCCGAAGTGGGGGTAAGATAAACAGAAATGTTTGCAAGGAAGTCAGAGAGCGCAAACAATTTGTACAGCTTCTGTGTTTGTTTAAAATATTTGTACTGCACGATGCAGTAGTATAACTCGAGATATGCATGTAAGAGAAATTTCAAAACTTCTATCAAGTTCCTTCAATTTATAAAAAAAAAAAAGAAAAAAAAAGAGAGAATGAAAAGTTAAATATTAACTATCCATTAGTTGCCTTTAAAACTAGCTAGCATAATTAATCTCGTTTAATCGCTTTTGTTAAAATAAAATTAAAGAAATGATAGGAAGAAAGGAAACTTTCCTTTTCATTTTGCACTTATTTAACTTTACTAATAAATCCAACCATGCAAAACGGAAACATAAACTTTGTTGTTGGAATTTTCGCCAGTAGGGGGCCGAGAGTTAATGTTCTAGCAAGGGACGTCAGCGGGTAGTAGTGAACACCTGAATGGCCAGGGCTTTTATTGCACGTATTCAATGTGACATAAAACTCATAAAGCTACCGAGGTCGGCTGTAGGGCTTTACACTGCATTGGAATGTACGATTTTGTAAATACGCGTGACGTGGACAACATTGTTTATATATATGCATCATGATATTCTTTGTAATATGAATCAACAAGGGAAAGTTTATCAGATTCCTTATATAAACCCCAACTTTTAAAGGTATATAATACGGCAAAATACTTTAAATCGGATCTGTTTAAGTTAGAAAATTAATTTTTATTGGAGTTCTTTTCAATATGGACATGGAATAGTCAATATTTTCCTTTGCCTCTATTTATTCATACAATTTCAACCCTGACCTATTTATGACGTATTGATTACGTCATTTTGCATATTTTAATTAATGGGATTCTTGTTTCTAGCAAAGAAAAGTCGTGTAAGGAAAACAAGAAAGGCGGGGAGGATTCATTAATTAAATGTTACACTGAAAAGCGTGCTGACACAAGCTGGCAGACGACAGAAGGCCGCGTGTCTTCAGCTGACCTTCGCAATGATCTATACTACAAGGTCAAATGGCATCCAACAGTGCAGGCAAACAGATTGCATATGGCGCTAGTGTGCAAGTCATTGTAATAACAAATATTACTAGATTATTCTTTTCTATACAGACTTTCCTACTTAATTGATTTATAAAAGGAAAATCTTTTAAAATCACATGTATACTAGTATGAGCTGCGGATCTGCAGATCTTTATGTGTGCAGATATTAAAGTTCTGCTTCTTCCGGTAGGAAATAAACAATTGAGTAAGTTTGAGCAATTATTAGGTTATTAGCTAAATACATGCAAGAGTATTTCCTTTAAGCAATAGTTAGTTGTCAAGTTGTGTTTCTTTTAGGTCATCGTATGGAATTTGGACTGATATAATCTTGAAGCCATCTTGCAGAATTAAATAATTTTTTATTGGTCACATTTACCATAGTACCATAGCACAGTACCATAGCCAATTGTGTCTTTTTAAATAAGCTTAGGCTACAGTTAACATTGCCCTGGAGATATTCCCGCCTGTAATTGTATAAATAACATGGTCCTACAGCCTCTAGCGGTTGCAGAGGAAAGCCAAAAGATTTGAAGATAAATTAAAACTTTAACGTCTAATTATAGGAACAAAACAAGAACTGCGCCCAAACTTTGACGTAAAATGGCTCTTTGCGATGAGGCAGCTGATCTGTTATTGGAGGTGAAGAATCCAGCTCGTGTTCCGATAATTAAGATCTTACGAGAAACACAACAACTAACGACATTAAAGAATTGGCATCTTATTCTCAGAGATTTGTTTAGGAACGCCCTTTAGTTATTTGCTGCAGGAGTGGTGCACCCTAAAAAAAAAAGCAGACCAAAACCAAAATTCATCGGTAGATCAAGAAATCTTTAAATTTACCACAAGAAAATTATAGTTTTGGAAAACAAATTAAACGTTCTGTCTTAGAGAATAGATAATTGATACGGGTATAAAAGTTTCTTGATGACGATTAAAATAAACTTCTGAAGCGTTTTCTTAATTATTCAACAATCTGGAAAATTATGTTAACTGCATTCATTTTACGTACTTACTGAATTAAACATAAAAACTTTCAATAAATTCCTTCCTCTTTGCTTCTAACTAGACAAGCATTCAATTGAAATCTTATAATTTTAATTAATAATGAATAAATCGGGAAGTGAAATATTCTTAAATAAACAGGAAAAAAATATTGTTAAAACATATTTGATGATTACTTAGTAAAAGCGATTGAGACAGTTTTAACTCAAATGTATGCTATATAAGGTTACAATTATCTAATCGTATTCAAATAAACTATTAAAAAAACCACACGGTTTAATTGTTCTTTCTGGCGATTTATATCAATATCAAGAATGGTCAATTTCAGCTGAAGGCTTGGATATTTAACTTCTGGCAGTATTACAACATCATTTGTAAAAATTTATAAAACCGAAGACTTTCTTTAAAAACTTCAGTTAGGTCTCGGACATGGTCTTTTTATACATGTACATGGTAATTCTTATTTGTGGGAACGATTTCATTTCTTTCATTGGAATAAGAATAAGTTTGAACCGGTAAGAAAATTGTACAATGGGTCTAGAAATGAACACAACTGGATTTTCTCAGCCTATCGCGGAATTGTTTATCTTGAAGTAATTTGTGTGTTAGTTTGGGCTCCACCCTACCCCACGTGTGTTTTATTGGGACGGATATATCACTGCGTTGGTTCACAGGATAAAGCTTTCTTTCCGCCATGCCAAAACATCTGGTTTTCCTTCAAAAACCTTCCACTTGATTTTATAATCAATATCTTTTCTACTCCGTTTATTTATAAATATTTCACGCCTTGATGACAGTTGGCCCCGGGAACTGACCACAGCTGATGGGGACTGGGGGATAGCTTTTGTCGCATATTGTTATTAAAATAAATGATAAATTGCCAGCTCTGTTTTCTTGACATGTAGTGAGGTTCATTGAAAATTCTTTTGTTTGATGGCTATAATGCATAGATCTGTATACAATGTACACCAAATTTTATTTTAAATAACGTTGTTTATTTCTTAAATAACTACTTTAAAACGCAATCATTACTTCTTTAAAATGCATCATTAAAGGATTCTTCGAAACATTTCCAAAATAAACATATTGGGAGAAATCTGATTAAAGCTAAGAAGCTTGAATAGAAGGAGGGGTGTGTTGGTACTACAAGATTCCATCCTCCTCTAAAGTTAAGAATTCTGTGCTCTGACGTCACATGATTCCCCCGCTGCTTTCACTCTTAAGACAAAGATTCTAAACACACTATTAAAGAACAATTTACCATGCACGTTTAGAGTCCTACATATATACGAAGGCGGAAATTGATTTTCATCATGAATCACAGGCGTTTTTATGTAAACTGTCTACGCAGAAACAGAAAGAAAGGCCATTTACAAGAGGTGCCTACTAGCAAGTGTAAAATTAACCATTCAACCATGAATGCACAAGTCAATCAGTGTATTTGATTCATATGAATTCTTCTACCGGAAGTAATGGCTTATACACACACTAAAAGGCTCTCAGATATTAAAGCTACTTACAAAAAGACTAAATTTGCTTTTGCCGAAAAATTTGAAAGGGTTTTTCAGCTGAATCTTAAGTGACCCTCCGTCGTCCGCTTTATCTGTAATGATGTCCGAAGCTGACGTTCCAAAAGGATAAAGGTCGGGTTTGGTAAGACCTCGGGCAAGTGGAACACAACTTAATACACACACGGTTAGAAAGACCAATTTTACGACACTTTTCCGATTACATTTCCCAACATGTGAACACATTATACTCCGCAGCCGGCATGGATTCGATGATTGTGCCCGTATCACATCCTGGCATTGAGATGTCAAACCACATTTTTTGCTAAGACTTGTCAAAGGGTTAGTTAACTAAGTGTCTGATAAAAGCACTAGCAACAAACTTCACAATCCGTTACAAACATTTGAAGTATTTCCATTCAAATATTCAATCTCTCACAAAAAGCTAGGATCCAACTACGAACACCCCACACCGACATAACTCCGATCGCTCTCTACACTCTTCTGAACGTACACACTAGTCTAGTCATCTCTGTGTTATCGCCAATGTAGGTCAGGCGCTCGCTCGCTGAATAATCGCTAGGATGGGTGTGGTTCAATTTAAATGCACTGACAGATGGCAAATCGCTATGCAATAACGTCGGCCCCCTCGGCGAAAGTTCGACAAATGAATATCGATATTTAAAGGGACCTATTTTTGATAACTTATATAAAAGCGGATGGTTAAATGTATTCTGGTTATTTGTTCTAAACCAACGATTATTTGACGATATCCATTTATGAATGGGAAATTGATGAAGTACTTACCAATGATTGACGCATTAGTATGTTTAACAGAGGTACGCCCTTTGTGTAAATAAATTATAAATGATTTGTTTTAGCAAAATATATTACAAACCTTTTTAACTTTTTTAATTAATTCCTTATGAATTGCCTTGTCATTCGACTGTTATTTTTATTTCATGTGAAGTAAAAAATAATTTTACTAAATATTTTTAGTTGTTATTGACTACTATTTCCAATAATAAAGTGTTGATATTGTTTGTTTATTTTTTTCTTTCTCTCTTAATCACACGTGCCAACTTTCTGTTTTCTCTCTGTGTAATTAATAAATTGATATTAATACCAGTATTGTACTTTTCTGGTCAACGATGTTAATTTTTCATATAAAAAGTCATTCATAAATTGTATCAGTGAGCAGAACAAGACATTTATCTGTGATCAGTCACCGGGCTGTCAGGCCCTGCTACACGCTGTACATACGGACCTAATATCAAAGACAGACAACAGGCCCGGTCTAGGTTAATAGTACATGAAAGTTTGAATGTTAGAGTCCCTCGTTTATGACATAAAAAGATAATTATTTGTTCACCGTATGCAAATTTGGCTTTTTTAACGTTTGGGCGTGTTCCTTTTAAGTCGGTGATTTATTTTGCCCTTCCGTCAAACTTAAAAATGCCTGTTTTCCGGAAGAATGCGCTAAGTGCGCGGAAAATATTTTAAAATGTGGTGGAAAATGAAAGGAAAGATTGAAGTTACACAAAGCCTTTATCTTATTTCGGCTTGCCGTGTATCGTTAGGTATAACTGTAAAGTTTCCTTGAAGTTTCGATTGATTGAATTATGTACTAAAAATTAATTACCTCCATTCATTTGAATTTGTCTGAGGTCTTCTTGTTCAGATATCTTGCATTATCATCAGAGAGGTTACACCCAAAGTTATACAATCAACCGACTACAGAGAGAATAGGAACTTAACACGAGGAATACATTTTTGTATGATAGTTCAACTTAATGAGCGCACCTAAGTGTATTATTTCATGGTACATCCAGAAAGGTCTGCAATAATTTTTAAACGCACTACGAATACATGCAGAGAATTTCTCTTTACATCATGCATGATGTGGTTCCACCACAGAAATTACAATATAAAAAAGAAGCAAAAATGCTCGGATTCAAGTTTCGAAACATGAGAAAAAGTCAAAAATATTTTAATTGTATTCCCTTTTCTAAATAAAAGAATCATGAAATTGAGTTCCTTGAAGAACCGAAGGATGCTTGAAGTCGATAGAATCAGACTACTGATATTATATCATTCTAGAATGACTTATATGAGAGAAATCAGTTCCAAGAAAAAATACTTCCTTAATGCAAGTTGAAGAAAACGCCCAATCGGTTAAAGTGTACAATGATTTGATTCTTAAAATTTCATTGTAGCAAAGGAAAACATATATAACTTTATACGGAAATACGGACACCAGGATTATAGATCGTATTAGATTAAATGCCAGGTCTCTTACAGTAAAGATACAATTCTTTATATACTCCTTGCATGATCCAAATTTAAGTTTTCTAATTGAGTAAAAACTGAAGTATATAAGATATGATTTTTAATACCAGTAATAATCAAGTTATAAATCAAATCACATTATATGGAACACAAAATTAACATACATTCAAATATTTGTACCTATCTTCAAAAAACTACTATTATTCAAATAATTTAACCTATCTTCAAATAAATTGAACATACTGGTAGGTACAATTGAATAAAAATAGGCCTAAATGAATTAAAGGTAGGTATAAATAATTGCACAAAACTTAAATGATTAAAGCAAGGTTCAACTAATGTACACCTTCATTTTTTATTCCAATACAGATAGGCTCATTTCAATTAAGAAAGGCTTAATCGAATTATACCTATTTTTAATTCATTTGAAGATATATATACAACTGATTTAAAGATAAATACAATTAATTCATCTCCACAGAGGAATCAAAAATAGGTACGAATCAAACATATACCTATTTTTAATTCATGGCATTTGTGCCTATCTTCAATCAATTTGAATTCTTTTATTTTTCTTCAAACCATAATGAATATATATATTGATTCTATATACATATGAATTAAAGAATAATATAATTGAATTAAACCGAATATATCTTCCATTAATTTTGGATATAGGTACAATTGATTTGAGGATAAATACAAATACTTGAAGATAGGCAAATAAAAAAAAAATCGCAGCTATCTTAAACCAGAAGTCTCTGTCGAGACTGAAGCTCTACTGGTTTGAACTTATAGCAAAAGAAGAGAACAGTACTTAATCAGCTGGGATTTGAAACTTTACAACAGCAATAAATAGAATAATGATCTTTGATAAAGTCTCTTTATGTTCTAAGTGTAGTCTACTTGTGTGCCAAGTTATATTGAAATCAGACCAAAACTGTAGGAGGAGTAGCATTTTGAAACAATTTTACAGATATTTCTATTTTTAGTAACCACGGCAACACCGTTCATCAAAATCAAAAACTGATAAACGGATTTATGTATCTTAGTGCAGTCTACTTGTGTGCCAAGTTATACTGAAATCAGACCAAAACTGTAGGAGGAGTAGCATTTTGAAAGAATTTCACAGACATTTCTATTTTTAGTAACCACGGCAACACTGTTCATCGAAATCAAAAACCGAAACACAGAATTATGTATGTTAGTGTATTCTACTTGTGTGCCAAGTTATACAGAAATCAGACCAAAACTGTAGGAGGAGTAGCATTTTGAAA
>PRKT01000009.1:3587850-3604719 GCA_003671525.1 Saccostrea glomerata | reverse complement strand
TTATTCCTCCAATTTGTAATTAAGAATATTTTACACATGAAAAAAGATAATATACTCATTTTTTCTGAAAAAGAATTTCTCCCATCAGACTTAAATTGAGTGCAGCTCAGGATCAAAGAACGAATAATAATGGTGGTGAAAAGATTTATTTATTGCAATAAAATTTGTTTCATACCGGATCTCAAGCATACAAATTCGTAGAAGAAATCACTTTCCGAAAATTATTGAACAAAGATGTATTAGAAATTTGTATTAAGTGTTTTACACAAAATTCTCATGACTGCCTCTTGAAGATAAATATAATCACGAGTAACAAGAATACGCCCAATTTAAGTGGTGGATATTTCTACACTTCCCTAACCTTATCGTCAATTTCTTGTTCATGGCCAGGGCTACAACTATGTCTTAAGTAGGCCATTCTGTATAAAAGTACAGAATATCAGTGCAAAATCTCTCTCTCTCTCTCTCTCTCTCTGGTGGTCATAGGTCAGTAGGTAATGGAAATCGGACTTCCACAGACAATTCTTTTGACATTCGTTATGTTAAGATGAATTTTATTATTGGAAACTCATATAAGAAAGAAGTGTAAAAAAAAAAAAACAAAACAAAAAACAAAACATGCTTCTCTGTTTATTATAAAACACTACACAAGAGTGTGCACTTGACCTCTCCAATCTCAAGTACATGTTCATGTACCATATTTCAATATATTCCAATTTGAAGTTAAGAAAGTAGAAGTAAGAAAGCAAATAAGTAGAAAGTAAGTTACATGTATATTTGTTAAAGTGTAGTATGCCAATTATTACAATTAATACAATTGTGTGTAAAACATTGGCATCCTGCCTCAAAGACAAATAAAAGACATAAAAATAAAATCAAAAAAAAAAAAATTAAATCACCGGTTTATGATATTTCCCCATTTTTCAATGTTTATTTATCTGAGACCACATTATTTGGCATGCGATTTTACCGAAATTTTAGGTACATAAAAAGAATGCGTAAATTATAATAATAAAATTTAAAGTTTTACATATTATATCTTATTTATAGAAAATTTCGAAAAAATTGTTGGGCATATTAACAACTGTGCTCAGGCTTCCACAGTACATGTACCATGGGTATATTCCAGGCATGTTGTTTTTTAAGCTTTTGGTTTATTACTCTTAAGCCTTTTAACAACACTGAATATACATAATTATGTCATATGGAAAAAAGGATATGGATAAAGCATTAATATTATTGAGTACGTGTTCATGTATATATACTTACTTGCACTAACAAGTACACACCCCTTCTCTTTACCGAAGGACCACAGCACGGGGTAAAGCAAGTGCCTTAATTACACAACCTCATTCAAGAAACTGCAAAACAGACATCCATTACACAGATTTTACATAGTAGTAATTATCAAATTACAGAAAGTTAACTTGTTTTTATAGTTTAAGTTTACATGGTATACAAAATGAAGTAATTAATGTTATTTTAATTTCATTAAAATTGCTACCATATCTTCTTCAAAGAACAGCCAAATTGTGCTTATCTACATTTTCGGGAAGCATAAGAAGTGCAAGCAATGTTCAGGTCTAGTTAGAATTAAAAGTGATGAATAATGAAGTAATCAGAAAGCAAAAACTTTGTTATTTTCATACCTCTATATTTAATTTAGCAAAACAACCTTCATTTAATGACAGTGTAGTAAAGTAACCTAAATTTTGGTTTTGCTTTATAAATGTTTTTAGCTTTTAGGTGAAATATCGGATTACAAGGAAAATTAAAACGACGAACTCCACCCATTTTTCTATAGGGTATGATATTATCCTAAAAAAATAAATGCGTCAAGTGTTAATAATGTTGTTTGACATGGCAACCCTCTGAGAAGGTAGAGAGTGTCAATGAACATTTACACCATCTAACTTGGATACCATTTTCTCACTTGAAATTTAAATTGTGTTCTGATAAATATTGAAGAAAAAATGCCATAGCGATACAAATTAATACTGTATACAAAAAACAATATGATAAATATTTAACAATGTCTATACCTGGTTTTGTAAAAGGAAATGTGCTGTCATAACCCTAAGCAAGTATCAAAATTATTTAGATTTAATTCATGTTCTCAAGATTAAAACCAACTATATTTTTGCTAATCAAATCTACTAACACAAACATTTTGAAAAGCTACTTTTTTGGAAAGAACACACAGATCTGTAGCCGAAAGTCCAGCATTCTACTTTTTATTTCTTTGAAAAGCAACAGTAACATATTTTTAAAAGACAATCGATTTTTTTCTTTTCTAAACAATTGCTTTGATTTAAAATAAGTGTGTTGTGGTTTATCCGCAGTTAATGCAAGTTTTTAATGCAAGAAACTATAGAGACCAGAAGCTTGTTTAACTTATGACTAAGACCAAAAACTTCAGTTAATTGTAACCCTTGGCAGAATTAGTGATTTCGTATAAATTCGCTAGTGTAAAATTATCTGTCTACATTCCTTTGAAAAACTTTAAATTAATTTTCCATAAGATGTAAATTAGAAAGTTTTAAACAGAACTAAATTTTTGGTCTTAGTCGTAAACTCTTTTGTGTAACGAGTCCCTGCTTCTTCTTGCTGACTGAACATTAAAAAAAGTCTTTCTTAAAATAAATCTTTCAGATTAGGCTATTTTTATGGGAGTTATGTAAATTTTGTTTTGCAATATGCACTTAGAAGGAGAAACATAAGGATACCAAGAGAACATTCAAATGATTTGAATTTGTTTTCATGACCGTTGTTTTTTCTTCCGGTTTGTTTTTTTTTCATTAGTTATAATAGATAGATGATTAATTTGCACTTCTTCATTTCATTTAATTCTTTAAAGGTAAAAATCCTCCTCCAAAAAAAGCCAGTAACATATGAATAATTATAAGATTATTTTTGTAAAATGTGTTCTTACTGTGTTAGTAAAAGGTAGATGCACATTTATATAATAATTTAAAAATATAGATACGAGAAAAAAATAAATTAGGGCGAAATAGTAATATAAATTTACTATTATAAATATTGTTGAAATTGCAGATTTTTAAAAAAAAATTTTACTTACTAGTAGCTAAAGTTTGATGTTTAGGAGTAAAATTTGAATAAAGTTATTACATGTTTTGGTATACAAATATACATATAGATATTTGATGAAGTGTCTTCCTATTTATTATTGCGTAGTAAATGCAATCAAGGTAACTTGAGAGAAATGCTTCTGTACCGTGTTGGAATTCCTTTTCAATTCGAAGGGCGGGGTTTTCTAACGTCAACGGGAAGAAACCTCCTGACCCAAGAATCTGCTTATTTATGTTCTCCTTTTATTTGAATTTCATGGCATGTTTTGACATGTAATTTCTCCTTGACCTGGTCTCTGTAGGGAGAGGTATTGTTTCCTCCGAGTCCCTGGCAGTGAGCACATCACGAGAGATGGTCTTGTTTTGATAACAAAAGTCCTGGTAAGGGGCCTCGAAATTTAATGCTTATTTTTTACTTTCATCTTTACAAAAGTGTCAGTAAATAACTTCACTGATATTATTAATAATGAAGTATCACATGAAATTGAAGATTGAAAAAATCAAAGAATGGAAAGTATATTTCGTTTATTCAAGTGATCAGAAAAAACTATAACTTATGCATATGGTTTGTTTACAAGGTTCTACACTTTAATGAAACTAGTACATAGTATTGTCCTTTTAGATGAAGAATATCATTATAGAGATAACGAACAGTATTCAATCTCAAAGTCGATAAAACAAAAAATAGGAGCAGAGCAAACACGGACCGCCAAAACATCAGAGCTGGGATTATGTGCCATGGAGGAGTGAGTACCCCTTGCCGACCGGTCACACCCGCCGTGTGCTCCTTGTCATGATCGGAAAATAACGGGAAAATTCGTCGTCAAGTCAGTGTATAAATAATGGATTAACAATTAGTATAAAAGATGTCAGTCAGCATTTGACTCAATGATAAAGTTGTATTTGCTGACAAGATCATTGTATCGACCATAGAACTTAAGAACTGATGACTTTAAACGAGAATTAAGTTGATACTTCTATCTTATTACAGTATTGTGAAAACCATTCTGCTTATTTAAAAATATATATAAATATTTATAAAGGAAATGCTTCAGGACAACTTTGCACAAACGGTTTCATGGACACAGAAATAGAGGGCTTGTAGTAAGTATATTAATAGTATGTTAAGTGTATGTCATTTACCAGCATTCGAATCTCTGAAAAATGAAGTTTAAACTCGAATTTTTCTTCAGCAAGCATCCCCTTTCCAATTTTTTTTTTCCAATGAAAAGCTTAAGATAATAAGATATGAAACGGACCTTAAAACAAAATATTTTTGAAGAATTACTATATGGAGATAGATAACAGTTTTCAAGCTCAAAAGTGCATTCAAGCAATACAAATCAGGAGCAGGGCAAAGAAACTATCACAGGTGGGATCAGGTGCAATGGAGGAGTGAGCTTCCTCTGCCGATCGGTCACACCCGTCAGGAGCTCCTTGTTATGATCGAAAAAAAGTTGACAATTCAGTGAAAATATCAGCATCATACTATTGTGTGTACAATTTGAATGTTTTTAACAAAATAGTTAGAAAATAAGATAAGGTTATTAAAAAGTTTAACAAAATAGTTATAATAGGTTCACAGTTGTATTAGTCCCTTGTTTATTAATTCCTGTTATAAAAATGTCTAATTTGGCGTGTAATTGTGTATCATCTATTGCATGAACATGTATCTGTAAAAACATTGATTAATGTGGTGATGATAAACAGCAAGGCTGTTGGTTCGAGTACCTATTACATTTATTTATTAATTTATACAAAAACAAACCATTATGACAATGACTTTATTCTCATAAAGCTTGTAAAGTTGTAGAGAACAATAATTAATACAAATACTTCTGAGAATGCACATTACGTGGGAAAAAAATTTTACCATGCAGGAGAGAGCGAACTCTCTCGATAATTTTTTGTTGAAATTTACAAACTTTTATCAACTTTTTCTTTTGTGGTTTAAAACAAATTCTCAAATACATTTGGATTCACAGTATAATCATTAGATAAATATAATGACCTGTCTTGTTTTGATACTTCATCAGTAAAATTGAATAAATAATAAAATTCATCAACAATTTGTTCTCATTTTCATAGGTTACAGAGTCTTAATTCTCGAGGAATACCGTGTTTCAATAGGGAGCCTGGCATTACCAGTTCGAAGTTGACAAAAAATTTCAGAAATTTCAATGGTAAAATATAAAAAATTTTCTCAAAAGATACTGTACTCGGACATTTCACTATACCATGATTGTTTAAATTGATCAATAAGAGTATGATATACTTTGGTTTTTTAAACATTTGACATTAACTGTATTAATTTTCAATATACGTATATGATAAACCACATTTTTTAAAAACACTTTGTAAAAATTTACACCATGGTGATTTATTTTGGTTCATATTTAGTGTCAGAATTTTTGAAGATACATTTGAATTGTTTAATGCAATAAACTTAGCCGAAAAAGTAATCATTCTAAGTAAGGCCTTGAGGCTACCTCTGGACCTCTCTGGAAGAGAATAATTGATTGATTGTATGTTACTTAACGTCCCTCTCGAGAATTTTTCAATCATATGGAGACGCCACCATATGAGGTGCCGTTTTGGTATTTACTGCCAAAAAGTGACGTCACCAATTCAAATAGGTGATATCACCTATTAAATTGGTGATCGAATAGGTGATATCACCTATTCGAATAAGTGATATCTTCTTTTCGATTTAAATTGGTGATATCACCTATTCAAAAAGGTTATATCACTTATTCGAGTAGGTGGTATCACCTATTCCTTTTGAATAGGTGATATATCACTTATTCGAATAAGTGATATCACCTATTCAAATTAAATAGATGATATCACATATTCAGCTAGGTGAAATCACTATTGGAATAGGTGATATCACCTTATCATTTTTAAAAAGTTAAGGTAAGGTAATGGCTACCAAGGCTATAGGTTTTTAAATCTCATTTACTTTCACTTTCGTTTTATAACTCATTGTTCTTGGAGACAATGAATTTCCGCGTCGCATGTTGTTTTAAGCACCCTAGTAGGACTTCTAGTTTGTTTTGCACATAAATTAATTTATTACATGTATCTATCATGTATACTTTAAGAAAAATGAAAAAGCGTGAAAAGCACATGATTAATGTTCAAAAGAGAAAATGCACACTTAATTAGAATTATAAAGAGTGAAAGGTATGCAAATCTGTTGCGCCCCAGCTGGGTAAAATTAAAAAAAATTATATAACTTTTTAGATCAATAATTAAAAATAAGGTATTTAAAAAGTCTAAAATACTGGTGAAAAATTGGCAGTCCGAATTTTTCTTGGCTCCAGTGAAAATCTAGATAGTCTAGTCAGCATTCATTATTTATTGTTGTAAGAAATGCAACTAGCTGATATCATCTATTCATTTCCAATAGATGATATCACCCATTCGAAAAGGTGATATCACCTATTCAATTTGAATGAATGATATCACTCGAATAGGCGATATCACCTATTCGATAGTAAATACCAAAACGGCGCGTTACGCCACCATTTGCCGGCGAAAAATATTGTCCATTCGCGGCTCCGAGAGATCTTTTGCATGCCCGAACTACTGCGACAGGGGACCTCGGCTTATACTGTCTCGTCCGAAGGGCTGGTCTCCACGTCCCACATGGGGAATTCGAACCCGCAACGTAAGGATTGACGACTCCAGAGCAGACGGTCTAACCACTGCGCCACGTGGGCGACATTATTGTTAAAATAAAAAAAAAATTACAACAGGTAACTTCTAATTATAATGCAGTTGTAGAAGTATGCTGCAAATAATATTATACACATATTTAGTTTCATAAATAGATGTTGACAGTGGACAATAGTTTCGAGAACAGACATGACAAAATTTCAAAATAATTGTAGAACAACAACCCCTTTTAAAAAAAACGGGTTGGCAATCAGTTCGGTAAACTCAGAGTTGTCGAACTTAGTCTATAAAGGTATCCTTGGCTATGTGTTGGATATTATGCACATGTGACATGTGCATAATATCCAACACATAGCCAAGGATACCTTTATAGACTAAGTTCGACAACTCTGAGTTTACCGAACTGATTGCCAACCCGTTTTTTTTAAAAGGGGTTGTTGTTCTACAATTATTTTGAAATTTTGTCATGTCTGTTCTCGAAACTATTAAGTTTCATTTTATAGGGGTCGATTATAGAAAAATATTTATTTTTAAATACCAGTTATTCCGGATTATTTGTGTTCCTTGCATTCGTTTTCCAATTTAGTTGATTTCTACTTTCACTTTCATATTGACATGAAGGCGGATTTTTCGAAAGGACATTGATAAATGTAACTTTTGTAGAGTATAGTGAGTACCATGTTCTTTCTTGAATTGATGAGCGTTTGTTCAAATGGAGCGTTTATTTACAGTTGACGGAAGACTGTGTCAATGTTCGATCGAGCGATCCACGTCAAATTACAAACGTTGTTGTCTTAAGGTGTGTGTTTATGGATTCTGTCAGAGTCGTAAACTTTTTATGAAATACCATGATGCTTCTATCGACCTAAAACAAGATATTTTTAAATTCGTAGACATTGAAGTAAAACTTGACATTTTAACAGGGTTTAATAAGATACTGTTATACACTATAACAAAAGCCAATGCTGGATTTGTATTTCAACTTGAAAGAACTTTTAGATCATGTCGTGTAGTTGCTAAATTTGGAACACTGCCCACACCAAGACAAAAGAATGTTTACTTCATTGATGGCCCGGGCATTATACAAGACAGCTGTAAAAACATAATTCTCCATAGAGGTTATAGTAACCTAAAGGAGTCCATCTTTCTGGAGAATGCTTCTATGAAACATATTCTTTGGTCTGGATATATTGAGGATTTAGGCAGTGTGGTTGTAATTTCTTACATCTCAAGGAACGAACAAACAGAGCTCTTCACTTCTTTTCTTGATGTTTTTTCTGAGGAGTGCAAAACAGTGGATTCCAGCTTGTTAATACCTGAGGAGTTTAAAAACTTAGTTACAGTTAATGTTTTAAACTTATCCAGAGTGCATGATCCTGAAAGGACGGCTTATCTTTCAGATATCATTACATTAACAACTGATGGATATTTCATTTATTTACAACATGGAAGGATTCTCTGGGCCTTGCCTACATCAATATCATACACAGAGTCTACAGTTTTATTTTCATGGAGTGCATTCTCATTAAATACTCAGTTTGCTGCCGTTCACAACAATGATGTTGTAACATTCATCGACACAAAGGAAAGGAAGGTAACTCTTCTATCTTCTTGTCTTTATTCATTAAATATTGTGGGAAAATGATAGAAACTGGAAAATCATAATCATTTTGATTGAATGTATTTCATTTTAAATTTTGTTATAATATACATGTACATACTTTTAATTTGTTTTATGTTGTTCAGATTGTAGGAACAGTGACTGATGCAGTACAAGTTTACCAGGATGATTTTGTTGGTTGTGGTCAGTCCCAGCTTCTCTGTAGATTCAGTGGATTTTCACTGACAGAAAACTCAGGTTGGCTCCTCACAGACAAAGGGACCTGGTTGTTTGATCAAAGAAGTGTAGAGGAAGAGGTTGACCTTGATGAAAGCCACAAACCAGCTGTTCTGGCTCTTCAGAAAAGACTTCAGGTAATTCACAACATGTACAATGTAAAATGTGAAGATAACAAACAGGGATCAATCTCAAACAAATGTATAAACAATACAAATTTATGAACCTTTGAAGAAGGCATGAAACACGAACCCCTGGAAATTACACAAGTAGGATCAGGTGCCTGGGAGGAATGAGCATCCCCTGTTGAAAATTCACTCCTACCATCAGCCCTATAAATTGATTAAGGATACATCGCTTAGTCATATGTAGCTTATAAAAAATGCCTTACATTTAGTATGAAGTCAGCCAAAATACAACCCAATGATACATGTACATGAAGGTTGTATTTAGTAATTTACTAACAAGGTCATTATAACAAATTAACAAAAACCATAAAATTGTAAATATTCAACATCTGATTGATTTTCTCTATTAAATGAGCAATATTGGGTCCTATTCTCAGTACACTGTTTTTATATATACATGTAGTCAAGTATTCCTTTTTTAATGAATTTCAATATTTAATCCAATACATGTAAAAATTTAAGATAGACAGATGGACAGATAGAGCAAAAACTGTACCCCCCCCCTTCCCCCCCCACGTTTTTGTTTATGGGTGCCAGACTCAATTATTTTGATAGAGGAATAAAGTTATTATCTACATTACATTACTTTGATAGAAATATTTTGTAATCCTCATCCCAATACTTGAAAAATGTTATTTATTTCTGCTTTACATTTTCAAGTAATCCTGCAATGGCAGAAATGTGTTGTTTTATGAAATATAATCAAAATAATCAATATAACCAAAATTAAGAAACATACACTTCCAGGTAAAGCTAAAATTGTTAAATTAGTGCATGTTTGTTTTCAGAATGAGCTGATAACTTTCCATAACAAGTCCCATACTGTCAACACAGAGAGGTCAAAGTTCATCACAGACAACTGGAGGTTACTGCTCCATCTAAATCAAAGTTCTCTAGCAAATGCAGCAGTACAGGTCTGTGTGTATGAATCTAAAAATTTATTTTGAAATTTTTCTTATAGTTATTCTTCTTATATATGACCTAAGTTTCCATGTCTAATTAAAAAAAAATAAATTTCATATTTTTTACAATCAAGTCTTATAAATCCCATCAACTCTCAATAGGGCTTTTGCTCACATGTCAGTTTTTCTTAATAATTTTGAATATCTATGTATAAAGTTGTCCTCCCTGATTGGTCAGTGCCTTGCCCTTTTTGTAAGTTTTGAAAACCCTTTCCTTCATTTAGTCAAACAATATCCTACAGATTTCTGCAGAAAAAGTTTGGCAGGTTGTAGATGACAAGAAATGGTTGGTGGGATTAAGCCTTGTCAATAACTCTGATAGGTAAGGTACTGCTATCTTCTGTTTCCATTTGAGAATTAAGATTTCTGTATAATTATTTTTTAAATTAAATGGTTGAAACAAGTGCAACATAAAAATCTTGTATTCCAATATCATCAGTTTGTTCTGGTATATGTACTAGGGAAAGACAGTGCTTATGCGATTTAATAAAACAGTTATAGAGATAAACAGAGATCTACCTCATTCCTTTCTAACTCATTTTAAAGATGATTATATAAACATGTTCAAAGAAAACTCGAATTTTTCAAATTCTTATATTTAGCTCATTGTGTGGCCTTTCACTGTCACTTCTACCCATTGATCAAGATGTTGGTCAGTCAGGAAAAGTTTTACACACCATGAGCCAGTGGCTGGTGGCTGAGGACCCAGAAAACAGAAGGTCAAAGGTCACAACGAAAAACATGAGTAAGGTCCCCCGATCCACTCCACCCCCCTCAGAGCTACAGCCCCTAGAGAGGGGGGTAGTGGTTTGTGAAACAGATCTCCTAAGTTTTGTCGCCAACTCTCAGTTTTCATGTGAAGTCATTTTAACCTTGACCTGTTGCCCTGGGGTTGAAGGACACTTGAGTGATTCAAGATCTTTATACAAAGTGCAGCATTCTTGTGGAGTCATTACCATTGAAGCACATAAACTAATTAAAGAAGAATATTCTTTGGAAATGTTAATTGAGAAAGAATATGAAAATGGTATGTTTTATTGATGTAAGACTTTCCATTTCTGTAGTAATTCCTTCTACCGATTTCAAGGATGTACCAAAATTTTCAGTTTTCTTCTTTATTGGCACATGAGAAAGTATGAGAGTTTTTTTTTAATGTTTTATAATAATTTGGTCTCAAAAATATGTTGTTTTTTTTTTTTTTTTTTTTTTTTTTACAATTAATCTGGAAACTATACTTTGCTAGACAATTGGATAGAGGGAGCTGTGTCATTATTAACCCATGTCACAAGTCATCTGGAATTGAGGACAGTGTGGTCCAATGCTTCATGCTTGGCTGACTGGATGGTGAATCGCTGCCAGTTCCACTACAGTACTGATCAGAACCGCTACAAGTCTACATTAAATGTATTCTCTGGCTTGAAGCTGATGATCCATCCTCGGTCAACTCATGACAACGCTCTCATCACTGTCTACTCAAAGTGAGCATTGGTCTCCAGAAAAATTTCCATTCTTTGATGTTGTCATTTTTAAAGCATTAAAGTACTGATAGTTATACATGCACAACTACATCTAAAAAAAGGATTCCATATCATCAGGTAAACTTCAACCCTGTAAGAGAGAAGTCAGACAGAAAATCTTCAGAGTCTATGTCCCTCTCTGTAATGTGGTTAGGTTTAAAATCACTATACATAATACTAAGTGCTTTGAACTAATATTTTAAAGTGAAACTTGGTCGGTGTTATCAGATTAAAATTCCATCCAGGCTCAGCATAATTAAATTAAAAGGAAATATTAATATGTTATAGTTAACTGTACCTTTAATGCTTTTACAAAAAGAATTTAAATGGAGGTGATAGAATTTTGGAAATTCTAAAAAAAAAAAGGTGAATCAAATAAAATTTAATATATCAATATGATCAAGGTAATGTTGGGAAATTCCAGTATACAATATTTGTTTCTACATGTTCTATAAACATATCTTTTTAACCTTTAGTGTAAGGTATCTGTTCCATATTTTGAGATGACCATACATGTATGTGGCAGACTTCGTATAAAATGACACACAATGAAATGGCAGCTTCATAAAATTCAGACAATTCTCTCGACATCAAAAAATCTTTATGTAAAAAAGCAACTGACAAGAACTACAATGTAGGTATTCTTATACTGTGAACTGGAGGAAGTGATACCCAGATCTTTTAAAAGGAGTGCGTGATTACTTGTGTGAACATATATTTTAACTGAGGATCATCAATTCTAAGTTGAATTTCTCTTATCAATTTCTTGCTTAAAGTGGTCTGTCTATTATACAGAAAGGATGAAGAGTGGAGCCGGCCCTTTACCTGTAAAATTAACAGTGGAAACATCAAAAGATATTTTAATCACCTCTTGAAAACATTTGACCTGAAAAAAATAAAATAAAACGAATCCAATCTATGTCCCATACCATGATCGAAACTCTTATTAGATTTAACACGTCTTGTTTATTCATTGTCTTCTAAAAAATGATACTTTTGTCCAGTAATGTTTTTAATCATTCGCAGGAGTACTTTTTCACGAAAATATATACATGTATATATCGGTCATTCTTCGATTAACATGATGTAGTGAAATTCTTGTAAATTTAAAGTCGTATTTCTTGGATTTAGGGTAACTTGTATCTATTCTTGTTATCGTCTGTTCAAAGATTTGAATATATCAATGTGACTGTGACAATGTGACTATAAATTCTTATCATGTATCATTGATTCAAACTACATTCCATTTCTACTTTCCTTGGAAATTATACAATTTTAACTATTTTATTTTATCATCTGTTTATGTATCAATTTTACTTGTTAATATTTGTAGATCAGAAAAACAAATCTTGCTGCTAGTCCGCCATCTTTATAATTGTCTGGCGGATGACATTGCCATTTTTTCGCATCTTAGAGAAGATGATGAAGGACTTCAAAAAGCTACTGAGGCTATCAAGAGAGAAATAGAGCTAATTAAATCACCACAGGAGGCACCCAAAAAAGGTAGTCGTGCTTTCGTCGCGGAACTTCCGGAAGCCGACGACGGTGGCGCTGTTCTTGTGAACAACATCAGGGAAAACTTCCGGAAAAGAAAAGAAGCCACAGAATCCGTAAAAGACGAAGACAGAAAAACAGAACAAGGAGAATGTCTGTATCAAGCGCAACAGCATACGGACGAAGCTTTATCAAAATTATTAAATTAGAATTTGTATTTATTTTGAGAGAACGCTGATATTTTTATAAGTTATGCTTTATTCTTTACTTGCAGTTTTTTGAAAGTCTATGTTTTGTGCAAATTAAACATTTCAAATTAGTTTTCCGAATAAAGTCTGGATAATTCAAGTGTTATCTTTGTTTGAACATATTAACTATTTTGTTTTTGCTTGTAACTTTTAAAATCTCTATATACTCTTATTGCATGTTTTCAACGTCGTCTACATTTGGAATGAAATATTTGGAGATAAGACACGCTCAGAAGTCCATTCAAACCATACAAATCAGGAGCAGAGCAAAAACATACAGACCTCTAAAACATTAGAGATTGGATCAGGTGCCAAAGAGGAATGAGAATCCTTTGTCGACCGGTCACAGCCGCCGTCTGCTCCCTCTCATGGTCGGCTGGGAAATGACAGAAAATTCCTAGCCAATTTAGTATGCATAATGACCTAACATTGAGTATAAAAACGCCAGTCATAGATTGTATTTGTTGACAACACGGACAAGGTCATTGTATTCATAATTAACCATAGATGTTAGGAAATTATGATTTTTTAACGAGACTTTTGATATTTTTGTTTCATTGACTTTAATAACTTACATCGTTTTAGAAATTGTTCATACTTTTGCGATTTGAGTCAATTGAGAGATATAAGCCCGATATGCAGGTGATGAGGGTTTATTGGTGCCTAAGTAAGTGAAGTAAATTGATGTCATCACGTTCGTCATGAAGCTTGGTTGTAAGATTACCATCCACGTATTTTTGTAGAAAAATATCCAAATATGCAACAGATGTGTCACGCTGTAGCATATATTTTATTTCGAATCAAGCTCACTTGGGTATATCCTGTTATTAAATTTTTCATATTCGTTTTTAAAAAATCTGATTTTTTTTTTACAAAAAGTCATTCCATATGAAAAGTCATACTCAAAACATTCATACTTTGGATAATGCTTTTTTTCTTGAAATTATCTATAAAATCTTGTGGTGAAAAATACGGACCCACAGCAATGTCCACTCTTTGTGGCCATTATAGACTAATACATTGTTTGTCAACCACTAAGGAGGCTGCAAACAATGTATTTTTTTTAATTGATACATAGGAAAGTAAACTAGTGATAATGAGTCATTCAGCTCGAGAAGATTTTCTATTATTGTAAAACAGTTGGTGGGCAGTGACCGTAAAATGGTTGTGTCAAGTTTGTACGGGCAACAAAACCAAGAACATTAACGGACAAACGAACAAGTCCCGGCAAACAGAGGAGGCTCGTAATCCTAACTAAACACCGCTCAGTGTTTACAAAAACATAACTTTGTGTGTAATTAAACATACATCCCAGATTACACGTAAATGTGAAATGAAAACACGCGCCATAAGTTAGGTATGAGTCCCCATTGTTCAATTTCCGTTGTAGAATTTAAATTGAATAGAACCACATTCCACTGTCGATAATGCGATTATGGTTTTTGTGAAGTGGAGAAAGAGTAAAAACTAAAAGCAAGGTCTCCGTTAAAACACGAGGATATTTGTCTAAGGCAGTGTGTCTTCATCTTTCGTGTCGTTAGAAGATTTCTCTCTTGTCGCCGATTATAGGTGTATCGAGTCGTCTGTGATGACGCGCTCAGGTGAACTGTCGCACAGTGTCCCGTTCATGACTTACGGTCGATAGAACAGGAAGGAGACACATTTTAATGGTGGCATAGACTTCTACATAATAACACACGGTGACATGGCCATTGTGAAGACTTTTTTGTGTTTCTCAAACACCAGGGTAGGAACCCTTATATGTGGATGTTACACCTTGGTAGGTCTTTTGGTTTTTATGTGTGTATTTGTTTGTTTTAGCCATGTTAGCAGACAGGTGACTGGAATGTACATTTTGCCGATCTGTGCCGAGGAAAAGGTTCTGTTATAACCCCCAGAAATACAATGCAGTGATTTTATAATATGCTCTATAGCAGTCGTACATGTATCTTGGTACCTAGCTATTTCTTACATTATGGGTTTTTTGTTTTTCCCAACACGAGCTAGCATTTTCTCGGTCCTACACGTTTTCTCACGATCTGGAATGTCACCCCGGGTGTTCTCGCCAATATGACTGGCGACCACCACACAAAGAAATCGTTTTCAACTCGTTTGTTTGACAGTGATTTGTCTACAAGAAAAGTACCAATTTTAAAATTATGTGAAAACACGACTCAGTTTGGAACACAACAGTAACATGTCATCAGTTTGTTCGTGGTCGCATGATTTTTCTTTCATGAGTATTTTATCAAAAAGCTTTTTTCCCCTTTCGTTAACTGTTAAACCCTTTTCTGTGAGTCACTTGATGGGAATTTTAACGACTGTTTATCTTTGCTTCAGTTTCTGAGATGATGTGGAGTCTTAAAATCCGCACAAATATTGACATTTTATCAAGATGGTGGGCCCTCGTCCTTTCTTCGCGCTTTTGATCATTTTATTGCGAAAAAGCAACAGTACGGTTTTACAAACGCAGTGTAATAAATTTCAAGACACGAAAAATTCAATTGGAGACTACAAATAAAGTAAAAGTGTTTTATAGAGTGAATAAAATATGTTGTAGTTTAAATACCATAAAAGGTATCGTAAAATTTTATTGCTGCTCTCTCTCTCTCCCTCTCTCTCTCTCTCTCTCTCTCCTAATATCGATTGCACGATAGAGGAATATGAGAAGTTCAGTAACTTAATCAATCAATACAATATGGAAATGATTCAGGAGCATTCAATTGTTTGATATTACCATATCGAATTGTATAATTGTGTATAAAATGCCTGCTGCTCTACGAAGCGTAGCAGGAGAACTGATTGAATTTCCATCTGTGGGGAACAATTTCATTATTTCATTTCAATGCTAAGCGAGATAAAACGATAATGCCAAACGGCCCCGCTAAGTGACACATTAACATAATCTGGATGCGACACGGATTAGGAATCCCAAACACACCTCTGCCGTGTTTGTTTATTTTTTAGTCATTAGGAGTTACATAATATTTGTGAATTTTCCCCTGAAGGTAGAGAGCGACAGATAGCCCCTATTTACATGTTTTTAGTGACTTTATTAATTAACCATTAAGACTATCAGGACAGGTCATTTATCAACCCAGGTTTGCTTGTACCTGATATTGGGTCGTACACCAAGTTGACTATTTGAAATAATTTGCACAATGAATAAACATTTCAATAATTTAATTTCCCGAAATTAATGCAGAAATAGTCTTAAGAGCCTATGTGAGAAGTCTTTTTTTCAAATATTAAAACATTGTGTTCTTTCTCTTTATACACTAAGGTTTACTAGTGCGTGTTTAAAAAAAACAACATAAATTGCAAGAATTGACACGTGCATACTTTTAGGTGTTTTGAATTTGTTTGTTTTCGATAAACATAAAACTATTTGTAGAATAAATTACAGAAATTGAATTAATTCTGTTTAAAAGTTACCTATCTCGTGTTTTTATGAAGGAACTATCATGTAATTATCATGTAATAATAATTGAATTTACACCTATACAATGTGCAAAATTCACAACATGATAGAAAACTTGATGGACATAAAAACTCATTATTTTCAGATTAATTCCTTGGTGTGTCTTGTATTTTACCTTTTCCGTTATGTTGGCTACCAGCTCATTGAAGACTCCCAAGGTTTGTACTCAAAGCAAATTCTGTAACAAAGTTACCTATCATTTATTCGAATTCCTTTTTGGCCAATTGAATACTATAACTTTAAATAATATTGTTCTTTTCCAGAGTACAAAGGCATTGTGTACGCTGGGTTCGTTTTGTACGGGTTAATGATAGCAGCTTCCTTAGTCCTGATCCCGGGGGTGCAGTTGGTAAGTGTGATGGGGGGGGGGGG